>VMDO01040138.1:0-12136 GCA_007922755.1 Pedetes capensis | reverse complement strand
GAACAATTATTAGCTGTGTGACCTTGGGCATTGTTCACCTGTAAATAGGGGGTAATAATAGAATCAACTTTATAATTCAGTTATGAAAATTGGAAGAGTTAGTGTTAATAAAGTATTACTGTGCTATGTGAGTATTGTTAAATAAACAAATACCTCACACAGGTGGCAATCCAGACTTTCAGAGATGAATTAACTTGTGCTGGTTCCCCCAGCTTAGGTGGGCAGTCTGGATTCAAACCCAGATCTGTATGATTTCAAAGCCTAATGTCCTAACCACAATTCTATGCCACCTCTGGCCAGGCCCACTGTTCTTTCCTTTGCCTTCCTACCTTTCAAAAGAACCATTTTGTTACTGAAGCTCCCTGCCCCTCCCTGGCCTATAATTGCCATTATGTCTTCTATCAACAGGAGGAGACTGGGTCTCTTGGCATTGGTCTTGGGGTCAAGGCCAGCTTTCTGTTGCGGCTGGATGTCACCTTGCCTCAGCGAGGTCACCAGGTGTTAATTCTCAATGAGACTTCTCTGCAGAACTAAGTTTTCTTCATTTCCTCAGAACCCGAAACCTACCATAAAAGCAGAGACTCTCACTGCTGAAGTCCTAACTTATGAATACCTTTTATCCTTACTTAAACATCCTTTTCCATTTTCCTCATTGCAAAGGCAAATGGGATAAGAATTAAAAACATATGGAAACTTGTAGGGGGAGGGAAGTGTGAAAACTTTCACTTGCCCCCTACGTGGCTTTTTGAGGCTGCTTCATTCCCACAGGCCTTGACTCACTGGGACCCTCAGTGGCCTCCTTGGGGCTCTGGAAGGACACACCTGGCAGGACTGGCCAATGTCCTTATAAGGCAGCAGCTGTGCGGCTGCTTCCCTGGCTTGCGTTTCGGTGTCTGATGAAGCAATGTCCCCGGCCTGGGAAGGGCTGGGAATGGCTTGCTCCTAATTCTACAGCCCCATTCAGGCATCCCTACTTCCTTTTCTGTTGGATTGCAACTTAAAAATCTAGCTCTTGGAGAAATGTTGGGAATGAGGCCATTTATTTTCATGCTAATCATTTAGCAACATTTCTTGGGCAGCTGCTATGTGCTGGCACTTGAATCTCACCAGTCACTATTTACAGAAAAGGGAAGAGATTTCATTAAAGTATTTGGATCCAACAAGTCAGTTTCTCTGCGTTTGTGTACGGTGGGATCATGAGGGGGTGGGAGTGTCCCCCAAATCCCTTCAGTTCCCAGCACTTGGGAAGAAGAGTAGAATGGAGAAGGAACATTCACATCTAATGTCCTATGTGTCACTGTACCAAACACAGTGATTTACTTCCATTTCCTCATGTAATCCTCAGGGATTAAACACCTGCTATGAGGTAAATGCCTGCAGCTGTCGCCTTGTGGCATCTGATCCTGTAAGATCTTGGAAGCTAAGCAGGGTTGGGCCTGGTTAGTACTTGGATGGGAGACCACCTTGGAATAACAGGTGCTGTAGGCTTGGGAGACAAACCTGGCAATCCACTCCCCCAAATTAACCCACCATTGAAAACCCTAGGAACAGCAGAGAAGGACTGACAATAGTGTTTCGTCTGTTGTACGTAGGGTCGCTATGAGTCAGATACCAACTTGACGACACTTAACAAAAACAACAATGAGGTAAGTGTGCATGTGTCTGGGGAGGGGGGTTGCAGTGAAAGTTCCTTGAAATGTCGACCCCTGCCCCCAATTTATCTTGCTTTTCTTCCGGTCCCAACATCAGCTAGGATGAAGCCCTTTGGATTATTTGCATTTTAGCCGCAAAGGGTGTTTTCTGTTTCAATGTTAATTCTTACAGCTCTCCTGAGTCACTAAGGTTTCCTTCCAGTTCAGATACCCAAATAAATTGTCCCAGCCAGTGGTAAACACCTGGCTCCCTGGGCCTGTCTTCCTCTGCCCAGGCTGCCCTCAGCCAGCTGCCAGGAATCCTGGAACCCAGCACATCACCCTCCTCTGACTCTAGCTCCCCATCGAGCCCCATCATGGAGGACACAGGGGCTGTGCACTGTCTACAATTTACCCTCTGCGCTCCAGGAGGCAGGTAGTCTGCTCAGGCCCCACCTGCTAGGCTGGGTAAAGTAAATGACCCAAGATCAATTTGATGCCTGGGGTTTCCTGTGGAGAAGGGGTTCTGCAGACACAGAGGACACTGTGACACAGGCCAGCTTGATCCCCTGTGATGTGTTCTCTCCTGTCTCCTCTTTCAGAGGCCAGAGTATGCATTTTTCTCTTGGATAGATGGAAGAAAACTCTCCGAGAAGATGTGGAAGCCCATCTGGACGGTGTCTCGGAGTTTCCCATGTCAATCACCCTCCCCTCTCCAAATTTCCCATCCTCAGCTCCCTCTTTCTCCCCATTTCCTCTACTCTGGCCACACTGCAGCTCTCCATACACACAAGACAGGGTTGCTGGTTAAAATATCTGATTTCAAGTTAAATTTAAATTTTAAATAAACAATGAACAATTTTTTTAGTATAAGTAATGTTATGGTTTGACTATGTGCCACCTCTGAAATTCATGTCGACACTTAATATCCAATGCAATAATACCGAGTGATGCCTTTGGGAGGTGATTAATGAGGGTGGAACGCTGTCCAATGGGATGAAGGTCTTTACAAAGGGGTTCGAGGGAGCAGGTTCACTCTTCTCTCTTCTTCCACCATGTGAGGACACAGCATTTCTTCTCTTTGGAGGATGCAGCAACAAGGTGCCATCTTGGAGCAGAGGTACTGGACTCTTGTCCGACACTGAACTTGCATATGTCATGATCTTGAACCTCCCACTCTCTAGAATTGTGAGAAATAAAGATCCATTCTTTATAAATCACTCAGTCTGTGTATTTTGTCATAGCAGAACAACTGACTAAGTATGTCTCAAATTTCCCATGGGATATATATATTAAACTATTTTTCATTGCATCTCTGAGATTCAAACTGAAGAGTTGAGCACCATGGTGCACACAGTCAATCCCAGCATTTGGGAGACTGAAGCAGGAGGATTGCAAGTTTGAGGGCTGTTAAAAAGATATATAAAAATATAAAAAGGTATATAAAGATATATATATATATATATATATATATATATATATATATATATATATATATGATATTAACTAGCCGTTTTTTCTTATTCCTTTCTTGTTCTCCTCCTCCTTCTCCTCTTCTTCCTCCTCTCCATCTCATCACCCTCCCTTTTTGCTAAATCTTGCAACTCCAGGCCAAACTCATTCCCATCACTGGGAGGTTCTTCCCCTGAGTGGCATGATTCCATCCTCACTTGACTTTGTTCTCTGGCCAGATGCCTTTCTTCAGGGAGGTCCTCTCTGACCCCACATTTCAAACCCAGTCCAGCCCTTCTCCCTGTCTCCTATCTGATTTTCCTCACAACCTTATCCTGCCTCTTGTATATTTGTTTTCTTGTTTGCTTCACCACTAACATGAGCCCTTCAGGAAGTCAAAGCCTCATGTGTGTTTTGTTCACTGCCATTTCCCAGTGCCTTACAGAGCTTGGCATAAAGTGTGCATTTGTAAGCTATTTTTTTTCTTTTTCTTTATCTTTTCTTCTTGAGATAGAGTCTTGCTATGTAGCCTAGGCTGGCAGTGAACTACAGATTCTCCTGCTCTTAGCCTCCTGAGTGCTAGGATTATAGGCATGTATCACCACACATGACCAGAAACTATTTCTTGAATAAATGGCTTATTTTGCATGATGAAGTGAGGAAAATTATGAGTTTCCAGGTCAGCCTAAAAAAGAGAAGGCAAGAGGAGAAGGCTCTGAGAGTATTGGGTGAGGAGTGGGGAGGGGAAATAGGAAGAGAGAGAGAATAAATGAGAAGAGACTGGATACATTCTGAGGTCTAAGAGTTCAGAAACACTGTTGGGGCCCACACAGCCTGCTAGACGGCATTGCCAAGGAGGCCAATACAATATATAGAGAGTTTCAGAATTTAGGCTTTCACCATTCAGACTCACAGTTTGAGCCTGGACTCCACTACTTCTAACCGTTAGGCTTCAGCCCTGTTAAATAGACAGTTGTAAATGAGGTAATATGTAGAAGTCATTTAATGCAGCATCTAACACCTGTTGAGTGCCTAACAGAAGGCACTGTGAATACCATGTCCATGGACAGCCACATTCCTGATCTTGAAATTCTCTCTCATTATTACCTCTTTGATTTTTGCTAATTTTCATTTGATGGCCATTGTTTTTTTTAAAAAAAAAAATGTTGGTTTTGCTTTTAAATCACTGCAGAAGAATTGGGGGAGCATGGTGGTGATTAAAGAATGGCAGGCCAAGTGCCTTGTGGGCATGGGAAGGCCAGTGAAGCTCTCCTGTCTGCTGAGTGACTCGACCCTGCGAGTCAGCCTCATTACAAGAGGATCTAAATTTAGCCACAGCATAATGTTAAGTCATTGAACGGTAGAGCCTTTGAGATTTCTAGGAAATAACTGAAGCTGCAAGTGTTAAGCCCAGAGGTGTTGAGGGCCCGTGTCACTGAGCACACAGGACAGGGCGCAGCTGTCAATACAGAGGCCAGTCTGGCTTTGACATAGGCTAGCTCTGTCATTTGGGAGAAGGACCTGGCAACCCCCTCCCAAAAATCAATCTGCCATTGAAAACCCTATGAACAGCAGAGAAGCACTGACAATAGTGTTTCCCCTGTGGTACAGAGGGTCGCTATGAGTCGGATACCGACTCGATGGCACCTGACAACAACAACAACAGCTCTGTGGTGCTGTGCATCACTTTTGAGTCTCACATTCTTCTAGTGGAAAAAGGTTGATAATTCCTGCTCTGTCTTTCTTACAGATTTGGATGGCCATAAAATTAAATAAGTTATGACACAGAGCTTTGGCAAGTGTAAACTACTATATAAGGCACTGTCCATGGAGTGGGTGGGGAGCTTGTCTGGCTGATGGAATTGCCAGCTCCATGGACATCTTGGTGTCATCTCATAGGCACACATACACACACACACACACACACCCTGTTCCTGGCGCCAGGGTAAAATACCATCAGTGACGTATCCTCATGGGGTTAAAATGACTCAAGATGTTCATACTTCGGAGCTCTACCACCACATCCAGGTCAGCGGGTGTCCACCAGATGTGTGCTTCTCAGCCCTATCAGTGCACAGCCACGGCAAAGGCAGGAAATTAGCACCACCTCTGAGTAAACATCTCTGTTCCACACATCTGCAACGCAGCACTTTTCTGTATTAGTAATTGGCTATACTTCTCAAAAACTGGACACCACATATAAAAGTCCTACAGTCCCCAGCACTGGTGAGACACACATAGCCTGGGCATGTTTCTGGTCAGTTCTCATGTAGAATGATGTTCCGTGGCTTGATGATGCAGGATGAGGTAGCTTGGCAAGGGCAGGACTTACTGGCATCCATAGCTTTGGCCTGTGGTCCAGGGCCCTAGCCCAGCCTGTGAAGCCACATCGCCTCTGAGAAGCTCCATTTCTTTCTCCTTTTTGGATTTTCATTGGCTAGAATTGTACCCAGACAAGAGCAGGCAAGGTCCTTGCCTCAAGCCCTGCAATTTCATCCATGTACTAGACAAATATTTACCAAGCAACTATAGGAAATAGGTGCTAGGAATGCATCAATTAACAAACAGGTTTTTAATTTTCTTTCTTTTGTAGAACTTACACTTCAGGTGGGGCACTGAGAATAATGAATAACTATGAAGACTATGAAGTACGTTAGCAGATGATAGTGATAGGGGGACAGCAGGGCAGAGAGGTAGGAGTGAGCACAGGGGTGCAGGGAGCACTGGGTTCCACCCTGAGCAGGGCAATTGGGACAGGCCTCACTGAGAAGGTGGCACTTGAGTAAAGATCATGAGGGTGAACAACTGGGAGGAGAACATCCTAGCTGGAGGGAACGGCCCAGGCAAAGACCTGTTGCCTGACCATCACATGTGAGACTGGAGCAGCTGAGCCAGGGCAGGAGACTGGGGAAAATGGCAGGTGGGCCAGGTGTGGAGAACACTCTCAGGAGGTGGCAGCAGGAGAAAAGAAGCTCAAAGTTGGCTAGTGGCAAGCCCTGACTTTGGTTTGGGGGGCTCTGAAGTCTGTAAAGTTTGGGGATGCCTTCTTTAAGAAAAACAACATGAAATAAGGCCTGGGATGTTAGAAATGCATGTGAGGGTGCTGGAGGCTAAAGTGTTTTAGCTGCCATCCAGTGGATTGGTGGCCTTGAGGGCAGTGCTTGAGATCAGCCCTGGAGGGCCCCCTTCCCAAAGGGGCACATCCTTTCCTCCCTCAGTCCCTCCCCGACAATGCTGTCCCTCTGTGAATTTTTTCCTTGGTCCAGATTTCCTGGAAATTCATCTCCAATGGAGTTTGCACAGGTGGAAATGGGGACAAAGAATGGAGCCAGGAAGGCCCACAGCCTGTGCCAGACGACCCAGGCCTGCACTGGTCAGTGTCCCACCTGTGGGGGCAACAGATGTAGGAGTGGGCAGAAGAGATCCTCCTGCAAGGGCAAGGGTGAGGATCACTTCTCTGCAGAGGACATTTTTCTGATCTTGGTGCATCTGTTCTCATCCAGGAGAAGAAACCAGGAAGGCAAAACCCACACTGACCATGAAAGTAGGCTCAGGACCTCCCCTAGCACCTGCCACTATGACTTTCAGGGAATACCTTTAAGGAGCTGGGCCCTGACAGACAAACAAAGGGACTGCCTTGAGCTGACTGGGCAGCTTCCACTCAGGGCGGCCCAGGCTCTGCTTCAGAGACCTGAAAGGGTGTGAAAGAGGGGAGCAAGGGTCCCAAATGTAACTCATTGGAAATGTAAGTCATTGTTTCACATAAAGATTAGATTAAACACCAACAGAACAAACAAGTGAAAAATTATCTTATTGGTCGATATGGACTTCTTAAGCACACATTTATACCATTTGTCAATCCCTCTGACCAATAAGACTATTGTGAAAAAACAAAAACATTTGACATTCACAGTCAAGGGTATGTTGTTGTTGTTAGGTGCTGTTGGTTCGAGTCCAACTCATCGTGACCCTCATAGGGTTTTCAATGGCTGACTGTTTCAGAATTGCCTTGGGAGTGGGTTGCCACGCCCTTCTCCCATTTTGCGGTGCTGAGAATAGAACTCGGGACCTCAGAGACTGCAGAGCAGCACTCTACCAACTGAGCTAAATCCCAGCCCCGTCAAGGGTATAGTTGCAGTCTTATATCAGTCCTGGTATCCAATTTATTCCTGTACTTGTTTCTATTGCCCAATGTTGAGAAACTTTAATTCACTGAGATACCTCATAAGAGTAGATAACTACTCAGTAGGTAACTACACAGTAGGTAACTATGTTGTTGTTGTTAGGTGCTGTCCAGTCAAGTCTGACTCATAGTGACCCAGTTTACAACAGAACAAAACACTCCCCAACACTGCCATGCCTGGCACTATTGTCAATGCTTCTCTGCTATTCACAGGGTTTTCAATGGCTGATTGTTTTCAGGATTGTTTTAGGAGTGGATTGCCATATCCTTCTCCCATTTTTGTGGGTGTGGGGATCAAACCCAGGAACTCAGAGAGTGCAGAGCAGCACTCTACCAACTGAGCTAAACCACAAAGACAGGTAACTGTGGTTGACAATGATTAAGTGTATATTTCAAAATAGCTAGTAGAGAGGATTTTGGTTGTTTCAAACACAAATACGTGATAAGTATTTGAGGTGATGTATACACCCACTACCCTGACCTGATCATTTCACACTGTATATATGTATTGAAATGTCATATTTACCCAATAAATATGTACAATTATTATGGGTCAGTTAAAAATTTAAATATAGAAATTGGTTTATTTTATTTATTCTTAAAACCACTTGACTTGAAACCTCAGATCCTTTAAATTATAAACACATTCAAGACATTGAATATGGAGTAAGGAAATTTTGATTGTAATATTGAATCATTAACAGTATCTGAGTGCTTTCATGTTTTAGAATATATTTATATTTATACACATACACATATGTTGTTGTTAGGTACTGTTGAGTCAGTGTCAAACTCATAATGTCTCTATGTATAACAGGCAAAACAGTATTACTAGTGTCTCTCTGCTATTCATAGAGTTTTTAGTGGTTGATCATTTTTAGGGAGTGGGTTGCCGGGTCCTTCTCCCAAGCCTACATACAGTACTTGGTGTTCCCAGGCGGCCTCCCATCCAAGTACTAACCAGGCACAACCTCGCTTAGCTTCCAAGATCTGATGGGATGGGACACCACAGTGGTATAGCTGCAGGCTTATATGTATATAATATATATAGTATATATACATGGCTCAGTTTGTAGAGTATCACTCTGCAGTCTCTGAGGTCCTGGGTTTGGTTCACAGCACTGCAAAAATGGGAGAAAGACGTGGCAATCCACTCCTGAGGCAATCCCAAAACAATCAGCCATTGAAAACCCTATAAGGGTCACTATGAGTTGGAGTTGGACATGACTCAATGGCACCTAATTCAAAATTATGAACCAAACTAGTTGAAAAGATAAACTCTTTGGACTACATCAAAGAATATTTGCCAGGCAGCATGAACTGATACATTGGTGGTCTCCAATATGTTAAAATTTGAAACAAATCACATGTGACTAGGTTGTTGTAGAATCACAGTTGATTTTTCAATGATTGAAAGTATGCATTTGGCGTTAGGCTCAGTGGCTCATGCCTGTAATCCCAGCAACTAGGGAGGTAAAGGCAGGAGGAACACAGGTTTGAGGCAAGAGGCAGCCTGTATAACTTAGCAAGACTCTGCCTCAAGATAAAAAATTAAAAATGGGCTGGGGGGTGCAGCCCAGTGGTAGAGCACTTGCAAAGAATGTGTGAGGCAATTAAACTTAGTGAAGAAGGGACAATATAAAGAGTAGAAAGGAGAGGAAGAACTAGCAAAGGGAAGCAAAAGTTGGGGAAGGTGGGATGTGGAGGAGAATAATGTAGAGGAATAAAAGGGGAGAAGATAATCTAAATGTAAACAATGCAACTTCATGAGTACATTGGAAAAGTAAGGGAATATAACCCAATTATGCATTTGAGTTTTACTACATATTAGTCAAAAGACTCCATAAACCTTATAAATTGATAAAAGTGTAAAAAGAGATGTAATAGTTGCATAATGGAAAAAGCCAATGCTGTATTACTCTGTACTCCACCATAATTTACAAATAAAGGGAGGAAACAAAATAAAACAAAAAAAGAATGTGTGAGGCCCTAGGTTCAACCCAAAGTAATGCAAAAATAAATAAATAGATAAATAAATAAATAAAATATACATTTGAGGCAGCTTTAAGAATATTTTTTTTTAAAAAAGAAAACCCACAGACATGGTACAAAAACCAAAAGATTAAAAAAGAATATTTAGTGACAAATGAGTCACCTTCCTTTACTCTGTCCCCAATTGATATTTTGCTCCTCAGAGGCAATCACTGTTACTTCTGTTCCATTGGCCCAGTTTGGGTCATCCCAGAAACAGACTTAGACACAAGTTCATCTGAGAGGTGCTCCCAAGAAATACCTGTAAAGGGATGAGGACAAAAGACTGGGAAGAGATGATAGCCAGGAAAGGAAAGATAATCAAGTAAATCACACTGTGGGCAACCAGAGCTAATTCTGCTGGGGAACTCTGGGAGCCAGTACAGGACCTGTGGCTCAGAGTTATTTTTCTCAAGGGGAAATGAAGCTGGAGTTTTTATAACCAACTTCATTGTTTAAGTGTTGTAGAGTGTGGGCAAACAGCCATGTGGCCAGGGCCAGTGGACTCTGGAGGTCATGAACTGCTCTTGTCAAGGAAATGCAAGGGCTAGCAGGGAAAGTGAGTCAGGGTACACTCAATGTTGAGGGACAGGAGGTAGGGGCAGCAACAATACCTGCTGCAATATTCTTCTAAAAACTTTTGACTGAAATTTGAACCAGACATTTGCAGCAACCTTGGCTCAACTTGTGAATGCCAGATGCCCATAAAGCTTAATCTGAAGGCCATTGGCATTTGGTGACACAGCAAATAAAGCCTTCCGGGGTCTGACATCTGTAAATATGTTCCTTTCCCACATCTAGCTTCTTTCTCACCTTAATCTTGGTCAAGTTTCCAGCCTAGTAATACAAATGACTCATGCTTGTGGGCCCTCAGACTCTCAGGTATGCACGTCTCTGCTCATGACGTTCTCTTGGCCTAGGAGATCTTTTCACTTCCTTTTATCCACCTGATCCTACTTGCCCTGCCAGATTCAGGCAAGTTGGAAAGAATAAAACAGACCTACAGAGTTGAAGAAGGCCCAGTGAGACGATGTATGTAGCAGTTAGAATGGGGTCTGGCACAGAACACACACTCAGGAGTTACCTGTATGCATCCCTGTCCATCTCTCGATCTGCTTAATGAACTGGAGGCCTGCTCCTATATCCCTGGCCTGCGCTCACCAACTGGAAAAATCTGCTTGCCTGTCTGGCCTTTATCTAACTGTACTAGGGGCCTCTTGGGGTAGGAAACAGACTTTGTCCATCACTGATCCCCACTGCTGGCACAGTGCCACCACATCGTAAGCTTTTGAATACAATTGAACTGAGTGCACCACACAGTAGCCATTCTCCTGTGTTTGTAGGAATTATGAAGGAGGAACTACTACATAGAGAGTGGTCTGCTGTTGCTAAGTGCCGTCGAGTTGGGGTGTGACTCATAGTGACCCTCATAGGGTTTTCAATGGCTGATTGTTTTGGGATTGGTTTGGGAGTGGGTTACCATGTCCTTCTCTTTTTGTAGTGCTGGGGATTGAACCCAGGGCCTCAGAGAGTGCAGAGCAGCACTCTACCAACTGAGCTAAGCCTCCAGACAGTGGTGTAGGAAGGCTATTTTAGGTAGGCCTTGCACAAGACATACACATATAAAGATTGCATCCACTTTCCTACTGGGGAGGCTTGTGGATCTGTGGCTTAATTTTCATGCAAGATTGTTTTGCTCTTCTCTTTCTCTTTCTCATAGTAAGTTAGTCCCCAGATTTTTTCTGAGTCTCTACCCTGTGTCAGGCACTGCTGAAGAGGACGGGCATACAGTGGTGCACATGTCAGAAGGAGGCTCTGTCTCAAATAACTGTGTCCTTGGAAGGTACAGAACAGACTATTCCCTTGGCCTGGCCTCTGTTGCCAGCAGGATCTGAAGAATCTGGGACAAGTAGGGCTCAGGGTCAGGCTGATGGAAATGTCAGGCATTTTAGGTAAAGACACAAGAGTGAAGATTCCAATCAGAGGAGGAAGCCAAAGGAGATCAAGTGCAACCCATCTTTTCTATTTTCTTTACTTCTTTCTTCCCTCCTTTCTTTCTTTTTCTCCTTTCTTCCTTCCTTCTTTTCCTTCCCTCTTTTCTTTCTTTCTTTCTTTCTCTTTCTTTCTTTCTTTCTTTCTTTTCTTTCTTCCTTTCTTCCTTTCTTCCTTTCTCTCTCTCTGCCCCACCCCTCTCTCCTTCATTCTTTCTTTTGTACTTGGGTTGAACCCAGAGTCTTGCACATTCTTTGCAAGTGCTCTACCACTGGGCTGCACCCTGAATCTGTTTTTTAATTTTTTATCTTGAAACACGGTCTTGCTAACAGACTGACTCTGCCCTTGAACTCAAGATTCTCCTGCCTCCACCTCCTGAGTCCCTGGGATTACAGGCATGTGCCACCATGCTAGCTTCAGCCATCATTTAGAAACATACTGAGTACCTGTCTATAGTCAGAATACGGAAATCATAAAGAGATATTATCTCCACCCCCTACCTGTAAAGATCTGCTGTCTCAGATGGGAAAATAGAGCCATGTCTCAGTTATTGTGAGTGGATTAGCAGCTATGATGACTATCCAGGTAACAACTTACGACATCTTTTTATTTTAAAATAATTATAGACACAAAAGTTTTTCAAAAAGGTAATATAAAGAGGGTCTATGTACCATTTACCCAATTTTCCTCAATACTAACATTCGCATAATTATTTAATAAATCATAACTAGGAAATTGACATTAGCACAATGTTGTTGTTGTTCTTAGGTGCTGTCAAGTCGAGTCTGACTCATTGTGACCCTATGTATAGCAGTTCGAAACACTTCCTGATTCTGTACCAGGCACA
>VMDO01040137.1:0-12154 GCA_007922755.1 Pedetes capensis | reverse complement strand
TTCATTTTGTTTTTCAGCTTTATTGTGGTTATTTGATGAATGGAGATTGTATATATTTAAGGGGTACGATTTGATGCTTTGATATCTCTATACACTGTGAAATGACTAGAACAGTCAAGCTAACTAACATATCCATTATCTCATATAGTTACGACTTTTAAATGGTGAGAACACTTACGACATACCTTCTTAGCAAATTTCAATATTAATACAGTATTCTTAACTATAATCACTATGCTGCATATTAGATCTCCAGAGCTTATTTTGTACAACAAAAACTCTGTATCTTTTGACTAATATTTCCCCATTTCCTCACCCACAGCCCCTGTTAACTATCATTCATCTCTGATTGTATAAAGAATCTGTTTATGAATTCATCAATAAATTATACAAATACTCATAGAGTGTCTTCTATATGATAGCCACTATTCAAAATGCTGGAGATACACCAGTGAACAAAAGGAAGACTCTGTTCCCACTGAATTTGCATTTTGTGGGCAGAGACAAATAATAAATATACAAAATGTTAGATGGTGATATGGAAATAAATAAGAAAGTATAAAGCATACATATTCTGTCAGAAATAAGGATTTCTCTAGGAAAGTCAGGGAAGGTATCTCAGGTAAGGGGACATTTAAGCAGTATTCTTGTATACAAAGAACTTTTATAAATAAATAAAAAACACCATAACATAAAAGTGTAAAATGGACATGAATAGGTAATTCGTAAAGGAGCTATACCAATGGTCAATAGACATATAAATATATTTCAATCTTAGTAATAAAATAACAGCAATGGAATGCATTATTAATTTTTAATTGCAAAAATTATTGACACTTACTTAAAAGTCAAGAGATACTAGAGTGTATAAAATAGAAGTCAAAGTCTCCATAACTGTGACCTCACTAGTCCTTCACCTCACCTCAAGGGAATCACAAACAATTTGATGTGTAAGATGTCAGTTTTTAACTTATCAAATTACTAAAGATTAAAAAAAACAGTGTTCAGTGGTGGCAAGGGTGTGATTATGATATGTTGCTACATGGAATATAGTTGATGAGATTGATATAATCTTTCTTGGGGACAATTTGGTAATATACATTAAAAGCCCTAAAAACCTACTGTTTATACTTCTATAATTTATCCTAAAGAAGCAATTTTAGATCCACATAGAAATGTATGTACATGGGCTTTGATTTAAGTATAATTTATAGAAATAAGACATCAGAAATATCCAAATATCCCCATTATGTGAATGGTTAAATACATTATATACATGTATGTTAGAATACTATGAAGCCATTAAAATAATATCATGAATTTTTAATGACACAGGAAAATGGCCATGACATGTTTTAATTGAAAAATATCAGAAAGCCAAATGGTACATAGAGGTTGATTCCAATTAATATAAAAAATACCCTCTCTTTAAAGACTGGAAGGAAAATTACCAGGCATTAACAGGTTAGGTTGTAGGAAATGAAGTAATTTTTACTTTTTAAATATACCCTTCTAATTCCACAAATTTTCTATATTGAACATGTAATATTTTGGATTAGAAAAACAATTACCTAACAAAGTTAACTGTACTGTGCAGTTAGTTTCTTTTGTAGTAGTTGGGGGTTGAATTCAGGACCTTGCACATACATTGCAAGTGCTCTACGACTGGGCTACTCCCCCAGACCATTTTCTGTTATTTATCTTAAGGCAGGTCTCACTAAGTTATGCAGGCTGCCTGTGGCCTTGAACCTGGGATCCTCCTGCCTCTACCTCTCAAGTAGCTGGGATTAGAGGCATGTGCCACCGCGCCTGGCTCTATGCAGTAAGTATTAACAGCCAAAGACATGGCATAGACATGATTTGTAAGTTATTCTGATGTGGAACAGAAAAAATTGTGCCTTATTTTCATTTTTCAATCAGACCATCCCAGTTTTAATGTTTGTCTCTAAAATGTGAAAAATAATGTTATGAAAAATATTTTTACTCCTTCCTTCTTCTTGCCCATCTGTATACTCTTGTAAAAGTAAATTTATATCATCAGTGTTAGACATCTGGTTCACAAGTTTTATTTTTAGGATGAGAAATTTTTAAATAGTAACACTTAACTGCAACCTGTACAGATTTTTAATACTACAAAAATGGTATCAGCTGTATCTAAGAAACACTAGGCAAAATATCTTTTGCAGTGCCCTTTCCCAATTTGAGCGGGGAATCTTTTTAATATTCTCCAGTATTTGATCTCATGTTCCTGCTTTTTTGATTTTGAGGTATACATGCTGCTTGAACATGATACCTCTGATAATTTGAAACTAAAAAGAAAAAAGGAGTTAATGAGCTGATGGTTATTATGATGTTGAAAATTACAAATCTGACCTTGACTAAATGTATTTTTTTCAACAAAGTGAATGGGTTCAATCCTTTTAAGAAAGGCAAATTCATTTGATTGCTTTCCATCTAGTTGTTGTTGTTGTTAGGTGCCATCGAGTCGGTATCCGACTCATAGCGACCTTCTGTACAACAGGGGAAACACTATTTTCAGTGCTTCTCTGCTGTTCATAGGGTTTTCAATGGCAGATTGATTTTTGGGAGGGGGTTGCCAGGTCCTTCTCCCAAGCCTACAGCTTCTGGTGTTCCCAGGCGGTCTCCCATCCAGGTACTAACCAGGCCTGACCCTGCTTAGCTTCCGAGATCTGATGGGATCGGATGCCACAGGGCTACCGATGCAGGCTTCCATCTAGTAGCCCAGTTTTTTTACAGTGTTAGTGCAAAAATAAGCATCCTTTTGAACATTTCTTTAGAATTTCTCACATACTAAGCACTGCACTTAAGTGCAAAATGTTTAATTCAGTAGTCCTGCATAGATAGACATCAGAACTATTTAGATATCATAAAGATAATTCTCATGGAACAGAAATCCACACACAGACACTACACTTCCCACCCCATGGCTAATAGAACAGAACCCTGCATAACATCACCCTGATTGTGGATGAAATGTTTGCCTGCTATAGGAAAACATCCACATCCTAATTCTGTTGTCTATCCCTTGGATGGGCTGAGATTTAGCCCAGTTGATAGGGCGCCGCTCTGCAGTCTCTGAGGTCCCGAGTTTGATTCCCAGCACCTCAAAAATGGGAGAAGGGCATGGTAACCCACTCCCAAGGCAATCCTGAAACAACCTGCCATTGAAAATCCTATGAGGGTCGCTATGAGTTGGACACAACTCAAGGGCACCTAACAACAACAACATCCCTTGGATAAATGGTGACTACAGTCTTCAGTGTGGGCTGGGATTTAGCTCAGTTGGTAGAGCACCGCTCTGCAGTCTCTGAGGTCCCGAGTTTGATTCCTAGCACCGCAAAAATGGGAGAAGGATGTGGCAACCCACTCCCAAGGCAATCCTAAAACAATCTGCCATTGAAAATCCTATGAGGGTCGCTATGAGTCGGACACGAGTCGACGGCACCTAACAACAACAACAGTCTTCAGTAGAACAGTATTCCTTTTATGCGTGACCATTTAACTAGGTGAGTTTAGATTTAAATTATCAGTTTGCTCAGCTTATAACATGAAGCATTTGGTAGAAATAACTTACCTACTGCATTTTTTGTGTATGAGGGACTAGAAATTGAGGGGAACCTCTCTCTTTTAAAATTTCCTTAATGTAAAGTCTTCATGTAAAGAAATATTGAGAATGTTTGAAATTCAACTGTGAAACAACTTGAGAAGATTCACATTTTTCCTTTGTATGACTTGAAAATGAGATTGTTTGGGTTAGAAAAGAATTTCTAGGAAATTAAAATATTTAATTGATTTTAAGCTGAGATTTGGAAGAAGTTATTGTGGTAAAGCAGTATTACAGCCAAAAAGAAATGTAATAAATTCTTATTGCTAGTAAAGTGAATATAAAATTCAAGAAAGTGATAGATCACAAGTAAGAAAATTGTTTATTGAATTCTGATTCTATTTACATTTGCCAGTCAGTGGGAGTTTGGGACTGGATCTTAGGAATGTCTTACTGAATGCATCTGGCTACATAGAATATATATGAAGGCCTGATTCTGAAGCTGGTTATAGATCCTGGCTAGGTCTAAGGACCTTGAATTATACTCTTCCCTCCACACCCCATGAAAGCTCTTGTCTAGGACCTAGGAACAGAATTTATTGGGTATTGTGGTAGAGATGTTTTTGTTCACCAGTGCCAGAATGAGGGATATTGAGCCATATACAAATTCCCTTGCAACAAATGGTAATCTTAGTGTATTGATATCTTTAAAGACATCTGTTAATGTCATGATGGAGTGAATGTAGTATAGTATCTAGTTTTTGTTTGAAATTTATTGAGAAATATGATGCTCTCTGGGGGGAAATAGGCTGGGTTCTAGTGTCATTTATGAATATTTTCATTGGTTACTCATCATAAAATCAATTCATGTCCATTGTGGAATGAAATTGAAAAGTATAGAAGTATTTGAAGAAGTTGGAAAATCATCCATAATTCTACCATTTCAGTACATCCACAATTAACTTTCTGTTCGATGGCTGGCACAAAATAGATGCTCAATAAATGCTAGTTTAATTAATGAGAAAAATGTCCACAGTTTTAATGTCTTAAAATTTTAATTGAGATTATTGTTTCTTTTTCTATCTTTATAACCTGATGTATTTTCTATGTCATTAGAAAATACAAGTAAGAATATTTTAGGTGCTGAGATGCATTTTGTTTTATAGATAGAGTTTACTTTTTCTCAGTCTCTAATGTTGAACTTGGAGATTAATTTTTTGTATTACATAAACAAAACTGTATAGATATCTTTATATTTAAATCTTGTTGTGTATTCTGTTTATTTAGAATAAGTTTTCTAGGATTGAAATTGTTTTATCTGAAGGTTTATATGTTTTAAAGACTTCTGGCAAGTATTTTCCCTAGAAAAATTGTACCAATCTACCTGCTACCTACAGTACATAACAGCCTACTTTTACTATAGTCTTAAAGCATTATTGTCATTTTTTGTAGTGCTTGGAATTGAATAGTGGGTATTGAGCATTCTAGGCAAGCACTCTACCACTGAGCTACACCTCCCATCCCATTATTATAATTTTAAATATCATTGCCATTATGGTAAAGCTGTGGGGAAACAGGTGGTCTCATACATTCCTGGTAGTAGTATAAATTGTTACAACTCTCAGGAGAAGGCAATTTGTCAATCACTTTCAAAACTGCAAACACATATAACCTTTAACCTACCTATTCCACTTTTAGGGAATTTATCATACAGGGCTGGGGTTTAGCTCAGTTTAATAGAGTGCTGCTCTGTACTCTCTGAGACCCTGGGTTTGATCCCCAGCACAAGAAAAAAAAAAGGGGAGCAGGCTATGGCAATTGACTCCTGAAGCAATCCCGAAACACTCAGCTATTGAAAACCCTATGAATAGCAGAGAAGCACTGACATAGTGCCGGGCATGGCACTGTGTTGGAGACTGTTTTCTTCTGTTGTATATGGGGTTGCTATGAGTCAGACCCGACTCAAGGGTACCTGATAACAACATCATATAGACATGCTTGACTATATGCAAAATGATATATACAAGATCCTTCATTACAATATTATTTGAAATAGCAAAAATGGAAACAATGTGTGTGTCTAGCAGTAGAAAAAATTTAAAAAGTAATGATTTATATTTTGATATGGAAATATCTCTAAGTATATTGTTAACTAAGTAAAAGGAGCTTGCAGCCATAATATTGTGGCGTCTGACCCTGTCAGATCTCAGAAGCTAAGCAGGGTCAGGCCTGGTTAGTACTTGGATAGGAGACTACCTGGGAACACCAGCTACTGTAGGCTTGGGAGAAGGACCCAGTAACCCACTCCCAAAAAACAACCAGCCATTGAAAACCCTATGAATAGCAGAGAAGCTCTAACGATACTGTTTTGCCTGTTGTGTGTAGGGTCGATATGAGTTGAACACCGACTTGACAGCACCTAACAACAACAAAAGTAAAAGGAAGAGTCAGAAAAATGTGTAGGGCATACTCTCATTTCTTTGAAAAAGAATGGAAAAGAGAATTTTTTTTTATGCATGCGTGAAAATATATGGAAGAATAAACAAGAAATTAATTGGAATGAATACATGTTGGGAGAATGGCAAATGAGAATAAGAGACAAGGGAGAATGATCAGTTTCATAGATGAAAATGTGTGTCTAATTTTAGCTTCAATTTGTATTCCTTTGATTGCTGAGAAATTTGCTTTTATTATTTGCTATTTCAAATGGTATGTCAATGAAAAACCTTGTATATATATTAAGGTAAATCTCTTGTTTCACTTGTTGCAAAGACTTTTTTTCAGTGTGTTATATATATTTATATGTATGGAGATCTAACTTGGGCATTGAACATGCTAGGCAAGCACTCTACCCCTGAGCTATATCCCAGACCCCTGTTGTTTGACTTTTAATTCTGTTTATGTTTGTTTTTCACTTACAGTGTTTTGGAATCATTATATGGAAAAACTTATCAGTCTTCTAAAAGGCGAATTTTTCTGTTGCTTTTAAGCTATGAATTCTCTCCCAGAGAGATTATATACACTTCATTTCTTCCAGTGATTTTATGAACTCATTTGCTCAAAAATTTTTTTTGATACTAAGTAGTTGAGCCGAGGGCCTTATGCATGCTTTGCAAGTGCTCTACCACAAAGCTGTGCCCTGGCTCATTCACTTTACGTTTTTATTTTAAGACAGACTCTCACTAAGTTACACTAAGTTAGGTAGGCCTCCAATTTGCCATCCTCCTTCCTCTGCATCCTGAGTTGCTGGGATTATAGGTGTGTACTACCCCACCTAGCTTTCATTTTTTTTATCAAATTTTTTGTTCATTTGGAATTTATTTTGGCATGTGGTTTGAGGTAACCAAGTTATTTTTCTAACAATTAACTGTTGGACTTTCTACTATTTATTGTTTATTTCTCCTTTGTCTCCACTGCTTTCTAGTGCTTCTTACATGTTACACTTTCATGTAGGCTAGGGATTTTTCTAAACTGTTCATGTACTTTCCACCAAACTGTTTATCTACTGTTGTACCATTACCATACTAACTTAATTATTGATGCCTCACAATAGATTTTAATAGATCATATGGTTAGTTTGTCCTTATTCTTTGTTTTTTAAAATGTATTTTAGTTTTTCTGTTTAATCTTTCATGTCAATTTTGGAATCATGTTAAATTTCTAAAGTTATTATTATATTTAAAAAGAAATTTTAGACAAGTTCTTGCTAAACTACACAGGCTACCTCTGGCCTTGAACTCATCATCCTCCCACCGTAGCCTCCCAGGTAGCTTGGATTACAGGTGTGCACTACTGTGCCTGGCTCTCAAAACTTATATTGGGAGTTTGATTGGAAATATGCCAACTGATAAATTTAGGAAGAATTGACATGAGTATAATGTTTTGTCTTTTTATGTAGGAACATGACATCTTTCCATTATTCATGTTTCATTCTAATGTCATCAGTATATTTATATAGTTCTTCTTACATTTTCTTGTTAAGATTATTTCTGAATATTTTTAGTTTTTCTATTTTGAGTTGGCTCTTCCCCCCCTTACATTTTCTAATCAGATAAAGCTAGTAAAGTATGTTGGAGAGTTCTTGACTTATGCATCTATATTTTGTCTCAGTCTCTTCTTGTTTTTAGACATTGTTTGTCATTTGGGTGTTTATATAATTTTTTCATGTATTTTGATTTATTGCATCTTTGCTTTTAGAAATTAGAATCAGTAGCTGAGTGACTTTAGAGAAACCATTTCTTCTCTGTGCTTCAGCTTCCTCATTTATAAAATGAAAGCAATAGTACTTACCTCACAGTCTTTTTTGTGAGCATTCAATGTGAGTGTTCAAGCACCAGCCACCTAGTAAGCCTTCAGTAAGTGTTAAGTAGCTCCTTTTATTACCATCCCTTTTTGCCTCATACATCTCAATCTGGAAGGAGACAATCAGATTATTACCCCTAGCAATAGACTGTGGAGGTCAACACAATCCAATTATGAAATTAAGGAAACTTTATTTCAGTATTTTGAATAAATTCCACTCCAGCATACTTTTCTGCTTTTAGTTACACAACGTTCTGTTTACATGACAATATTTATTCTGCCCTGTAGTGGCTTCTTCAATGTTTCTCATTGTTCTTTACGGTGACACCCATCTCCAGTTCAACTATGAAGTTGGAGAAGGTCCTCTGTGAATCAGTGTTAGCAAAGTGTGCTGGCAGGAGAACTAAAAAGTCCTTCTCTGATGTTATCTCCTTGTATTTTCTTTCCAGAGTCAGTGGATATCAATTTAGGCCTTAATCTGGCATTTTTCAACCTTTCTCCTGTGTGACTCTGTGCTGGGCATCTCCATTAGCTAGGAAGCTCTGGAGATGGCAATTTCATGGACCACTGGCTTGGGGTTGTGACCTGCACTTTAATAAATACTGCCACAAGTCTCTCTTCTCTTGTGACCTGCTGCTTCCTCAGACCTGGGTTCTGTTTCAGGGCCACTGCTTTTTCTTCTTGCTTTCATGCAAATGACTTACAAATGAATTTTAAATAGCCAGTTCATGGCAAAGAACTCTGGAGCTGTCCCAGACATACCTTCTTTCCAGTCAGGAAAATAACTCCTGCTATCGCTTGTTTAAGGATACTTTATACTCTTCTCAATTTGGGGATGAAATGCAGTGGCCTAGAGCAGGGATTTGAACTCTACTTTGGTCACTTGGGGACCAATTTATATTTTTGGAGGGCTTTAGGGAAGGGCCGGGAGGCTTGATGAAGGGAGAACAAAAGCTTGCTTCTCTACTATAATATTTAACCTGAATGAAGTGTGTGAACCCTGGCAAACACATTCTCACTCTAAGTGAATCATTGCCAACAAAATAATAGGTAGCTGGTTGCGACTATTTCCTAACCAGGTTGTACATTGCCCTGATACACCAGTTTATTCTTTTAAATGACTAGATATTGTTCCCCATAGAGCAAGTAGTTGAGTACCAACCGCTTTCTGCTCATTTAAGTACAGGCTGATTTTTTCCCTTCTCTAGTTTATAGAGCTGTAATCCCTGCACGTATAATTAAAGTGATATGCAAATGCAGCTCAGGGTTTCCTTTGAATTTGTAGTAGCTTTGTGCGTAGTGAAGGTTGTTGCTTTGCTCTAAACCACAAACCCAGAGTAAACCTCAGCTGTGCTGTAGCTATTTTGGACTACAACTTTCTTGTTGCTTGTAATTGCCCATATTACATCATCCTAACTATTGTGAAATGTATGAAATACAAAGCTTATCTAATGATTCATGTCAGGAGGATAGTTTCTTTTACAGTACTTTTAGAAGCAGTTCCCTGCACTAAACTGATCCCCTCACTTTGTCTTCACTTTTTTGTTCAGGCTAAAGGTAATTCAGTGATTGATAAAGATGTAACAAAGAGAAGTGGATCATATACATTTTGCTCCATAACCTTGACAGTCTACCTAAAATGTTCCATGAGATGTGCTCTCTCTTGGTGCAAGTAAGGAGCCAAGGGGAGAAAAATACCCTCCACAGCAAATCAAATAAACATTAATTCCAAATGAAATTTAATTTTATTGTCTTGAGTAGTAGAGGAAAAAACCTAAATATCCAGAAGAGGCTTTGTCTTACTGTAGTTTCAGTTTGTCAGATTATGCTATCTTTTGTGATGGTAGGTGCATACCATGCTGAAGACTTTAAATACCTTTGTGGATTGCCTCCCTCCCTCCCGTTTTGGTGCTGATCCCAGAGCCTTGCAGGAGGCAAGTGCTGTACCACTGAGCGGCACCCCCACCACTTTTTCTCAAAATTTTATTTGGAGACAGATCTTGCTAAATTATACAGGCTGCCTTTGGCCTTGAATCTGTAATCCTCCTGGCTCCACCTCTTGAGTCACTGGGATTACAGGCAGACATCACTGTGCTTGGCCGACATTAACCCATTTTTATGTCAGGTATATGAAGTTCTGGTAAGCCAAGTCCTTATGGTTTTTTTCTTACCTATATTAAACATTTGCTGGCGAGGCAATATTATATATTTACTCACCTAGTAAGGAAATGAGTTTTAAAATAACATTTATCCTTGGCCTCAGACTTTGTATGTTGCACACTAGGTACAGTCTGGTCAAATGCCTTGTAGATAATATTTCAAAGTGGGCAAGAAAAGAAGATTGCATAGAACCTGAAAGGTCAGAAGTAGATCAAAGAATTCCGGACCTTTTTATTGCTGAATAGTGGACTTTGTAAGTACCATATGTGACCATTAGATCAGATGAGAATATGTAGAGCTCAATATTAATTGGTTCAGTATCAGCTTATGGCCTGTTTGGAGGATACAATGAAATTATCTTATCAATATAATGTTTTATCGATTCCTTGGTTTGCAAAATTAAATAAACATAGCATAAGCACTTGCAGTTATAAATCATAGCAGGGAAAAGGATTTTGATTTGGAATTTGAAAACAAAATTAAAGGTGATTGAAGCAGAAAGCAGGCTGTTGTGTGAAATTTCTGCCAGCATTTCTCAAAGTGACTAAGTATATCTGGATATTTGGGAGGAATAAGAACCAGAGAACTGAGACTTTAGGGGAGATGTTTTAAAATGCTTTCTTAAGGGTTATGTTGATATTAACAAATGCTTTTGTTGAACAAATTGGTTTTCTTTGATAAGGCTACGTTTATTTATCTAATTCTGTGCCATTTTTCCCCACTGTTGACTCTATTTTTTATGTTCTTCTAGATACTGATTTGTTGTTATTGTTAGGTGCCATGGAGTCGGTGCCTACTCAAAGCAACCCTCCTAGGGTTTTCATTGGCTGATTGTTTTCAGGATTGCTTTGGGAGCAGATTACCAGGTCCTTCTCCTATTTTTGAGGTGCTGGGGATTAAACCCCGGTCCTCAGAAAGTACGGAGCAGCACTCTATCAACTGAGCTAAACCCTAGCCCCTAGATACTGATTAGTCATCAGCAAAACTGACACAGCCCCTGACTTAGTGGAGTGGGGAAAAATAACACCATCAATGTGAAATTATAGTTTTATGAAAGAAAAGAGTATATTCTTATGAAACAAAAAAGTGGAGGAACCCCAACCAGTGTAGGGGATTAGAGAGGTAATGTTTGAGCTCACCTTGCAAGGGAGATCAGGAGTTGTGAAGCCAAAAGACATGAGGATGGGAAGATGGTTGAAAATTGAGAGGGAGTGGCATTGTGGCTGTTGAGGTGTGGATCTGGAATTAAATCCTTGGTGTAATCTCAGTAAACTATTCTTTCTACACCAAATGGTCTAAATCTGAGTGCTAAAGCATTGTTCCTAACACACAGTCATTGGTTATAAAAGTGGAAAGGCAGCTGAGGCAGGAAGGTGGTGGCCATAATGCAAGAATCTATCATGAATTCTGCAAAAAGCAAATTTTTTTCAGAAAAGCTGACATGGAAAGAATCTATTTCAGTGCAAAGAAAGAAGCAGCCTGTAGCCAGCTTCAGATGGATGTCTGGTGGTTTAAATCCATTCTTCCTCTTTCTGCTTAATAGTCTTTGACGTTGACACACCCCCACCCTGTGTTTGTGGGTGATGTGCAGATGCAGTTCAGTAAGATGGTGTTTGTAGGGCATGCAAGGCTTAACTAGTCACATTTGCAACATGGAATCAAGAGTAGGGTCAATGCAATATTTATGATTCAATCTTTCTTCTTGGCTGCTCTTGATAGATAGGAATACAAGGAAATCCTGCTCTTCCTTTTCACTCTGGATACACAGACAGATCCCAGAGAAAAAAGGCTTCCTTGCTTCCCTATTTCCTGCTTCCAGTCTCAGTTTCTTTTTCCCTCTTGTCTTTTAGCTCCAACTTTTTTTTTTCTGTGAAGTTCTGCCTGACAATCAGCAGAGGGCGCAAAGATGCACCAAAATCCAGCCTTTATTCCTCTGGCTACAGTAATTTCATTGTCTTTATCTCATCTTTACATTCCTCAGAGACAGGGATGCACTCTGGCCTTTTCTCTTTGTAATGGTCCCATCAAGGACGAGCATTCTTCACCTATTTTGTAAAATACAGAGAAAAGGATTATGTTCCTGGGACCTGGGAGGAAATGGTGTGTGTGTGTGTGTGTGTGTGTGTG
>VMDO01040136.1:0-12141 GCA_007922755.1 Pedetes capensis | reverse complement strand
ATTTTTACTACATATGAAAGTTTTTTGTTTTGTTGTTTTTTGATTGTTTGTTTGTTTGTTTTTAGAATCAAAATCCTTTGAAAAAGAAAAATCTGAGTTACTTTATACACAGAACTTTAAGACATTGGACCACAATGAGAAATTAAATTGATTGTTGCAATGAATATATGGAAGAAGAGATAGATAATAAGTAAAGATATATTTCTAGGAAAATGTCTAGATTTGGAAGATAATTAACCCAGTATTGTACACATTCTTTACATCAATCACATTTATGGTCACTTATTTACTGGGTGACTCCTGTAGATTCAAAAAATTTTTACTAAAAAAATCTTATTTTCAGATTTTAGTGTTTATCACTGAATATAATGAAGATAACCAATATATTAGCACTGTTGTTATTCATAGATGTGAGTCACCAAAAGGAAAAACACAAAATTAGAACTTTTTATTGGTCTTCATTGTTTGAATGTTGTAGAGTGGCTAAAATCTATATTTGGTGTAGAGTTAAATGTGCATAAGTTCAGTGCATCTTCCAGTATTTACTGCATGAACTTGGACATCTTACTTTTCCTATATTCAGTTTTTTCAACTGTAATAAGAAGATAAAATACCTGCTAAATATCAAAGGACTGCAGCCCTAGCCCTGTGGCATCTGATCCTGTCAGATTTTGGAAGCTAAGCAGGGTCAGGCCTCCTTAGTACTCCGATGAGAGACTGCCTGGGAATGCTAGGTGCTGTAGGATTGGGAGAAGGACCCAGCAACCTACTCCCCAAAATCAATCTGCCATTGAAAATCCTATGAACAGCAGAGAAGCACTGACAATAGTGTTTCATCTGTTGTATACAGGGTCGCTATGAATCAGATACTTACTGGACAACACCTAACAACAACAAATATCAAAAGTAAGTACATGAAAATGTAAGTCCTATAAAATATTGAATGAAATCCCCAAGCCAGGGCCAATACCACACAATGATTATTTTATTAGTAATAAGTAATATAAAAACACATTATTAGGAAGTATGAAATTTATACTTGATGCAGACCACAAGTTAGATAAGCAACCACAAGGATATTCATTACTTAGGAAACTTAGCTAAGACTGTGTTGATGTACTATTAATTTTCAGTGCTCTTTGTTTGGATTTAGTGGACTTCTGAAAAGAGAACTAGAGTTGCAAAGACTGGAGGTTAAATTTCATGGTAGGATTTTCAAAGATCAAGGCTAATAGGCTTATTATCCTTATTCAAATCAATTATGTGATTTAATTTAGCTCAGAAACTGTGTTACTTCCTTTTACATTGTCTTTTTTTCCCTATTACTTTGTGTATTCCACTCTGCAACACAGACATTCTCTGCCAATTGTTCTGCTTCATATTTTTTTAGCTCTTGGATACAATTGGCTATATATTATTTGGTCAGTACAAATTGACTGTTTGGTGGTATCCAACCTTCTATCTTCACTCAGGGAAGAAATCCCTACTCTCTTGCACCCAGAAAAGAGTATCACGCATATTATGAAATAAGATGCAAATGACATGTTACAAACACACTATAACAACTATTTGTAAACACACATATACTCAAACATGTTCCTCAATGCTGCCACATGGTAATGGAAAAAGGTTTCTATCTCCCAAGATTTGTGTTCAGAAGTTAAAAGCAAAACACTTTCTTCCTTCCCTTGACCAGTATCAAAAGCAGCAATAATAGAGAAGCTCAGATCTAGTCTTTAATTTCTTATAGTACAAAGATCAATTTATAAACTTCTAAACAGATCCTTCTGTAAACAAAATTAGATTTATTAGAAATCTCAGGCTCAGAGTTGGCTTTCAGTAAATAGATAGAATGGGCTATGGCTAATCCTTGATTTTCTAGAAACGGAATGGAGGATGCTCTTGTATTTCACTTTCATGTAGTTCTTTGTTATATAAATTTCTTCCTAGTTTAATTTATTACATGGAAAGGAGCTAATATTAAGCTAATTTTTGTCACTCATGTAGATAATCTGTGAGAATGACATGCACACTTTACAGCCCTGTGGCTTTTATTAAAACTTTGGTTGTTGTTGTTGTTGTTGTTGTTGCTCCTCCTCTTCTTCTTCCACCCCTCCCCTTCTCCTTCTCTTTCTCCTCCTCCTCCTCCTCCTCCTCCTCCTCCTCCTCCTCCTCCTCCTTCTTCTCCTTCTCCTTCTTCTGGAGATTTTCTTATAGTATCTGGAAACTTTCTGAAATAAAATAAACAAATACACTTACACTGCTGTGATGAATAGGGCGTAATTACAATAATAAAACGGACAGAGTTCTGGAGTAAAGTAGGAAATTGTGTGATTTCTTTTTATCTTGTTTGTACCTGGCACAATATTCCCATGTGAGTAAAAAAAAGTTGTAGCTGACATTGGATACATCAGTATAAGATAGTATTTACCAGCAGATTTGAATCTCAGGAGGAGGCTAGTTACCAGAGAGCGTACTCTGATAAGGTAGGGAGAAGTCCTTTTGTAGAAGAAATTAAGATTTCTTCTTTTGAAATCCAGAAGATAATTTGCAGTGGACTTAGGTCTAAGACTTGGAATAGATGATGAAAAATGGCTTTCTTATGGGAGCAGCAATGAGATTTCTTTGTGTGTGTTTTTGGAGCCAGAAAAGAAGAGAGATGACTAAGGAAAATATCTTAGCCTATTAAATAAAATTAATTCACATTTTTATCACCTCAATTTCTAACAGATTGAAAGAAATGACTGCATGAAAAGTCAGTGCATCTTTAAAGAATGGAGAAAGGTAGTATGAGGCCCTAGTGAATTATTAGATATGGTTAAGTACAGCTGATTTTATAAAGCCCTTAATATATGTTCCTATGTTACACGATTTCTAGTGTATTCTATAAATATACTTCATGGAGCAAGCCAAGATTTGTCCAACACAAGATATAATAAAGTACAAGGTAGAGAATAATTATACCCACTTGAAAGTGAATTTAGCTTAAACATGTATTTTCTAGGGCCAAACGGAAACAAACAAAAACAAAACGTGAAAACTATAGAACGCTGTTTTGCTAGCAAAACTCTATAGGTGATATTAGAATATGTACACATAATGATGTACTTTACAAGTAAACTCCAGCTAGTCAACATGCTGCTGTATCTTCATCCAAAGATCATAGGTTTATTGCATTTTTTAAACTAAGTTAAAAATTACTTTTTCATCTCTTTCCATTGTGGTAAATTCCAGTCCAGTTCCTGACCCCCTCTTATCCTTATGTCCTTGCTTGACCTCTGGGATGTTAATAATTCTTCTAAGTAAAATGATTTTGACTTTTTGCTTTGAATCTTAAATTCCATGTGTTTTCCGTGTCTGCCTACTTGCTTTCAAGCTGATTCTGATAATGTCCTTAAATCAAATCCTAGGAACTACATGGGTGTCGCTCATTCTTATGGCTTATCACTTTCATTTTATTTTCATCTTTGCCAACATCCTTCCTCTGATAATTAAAACTACAGATGTGCCACTCCTATAAAGTGGAATTCATAAATTATTTTGACTACTTTCATATCCTATAATAGACTCTTCTGTCTGGCAGCTAATTTTTATGCAAAACACATCCATTACATATCTCTATCTAAACCATTGCATATATTCTCCTCTTGCCTGAGATGATTCTCTTTCATTTAATGCACTCCCATATCCTCTCTATTCTTCTCTTCTGTTCCCTCCTCTCTTCTTTCCTTTATTCTCTCCCACTATCTAGTTTTTATCACTATTATTATCATTATTTGGATAAAAGTTTTGAAGTTTCAACATTTCATGTCCTTTCCTACATTCTCCTACATTGAGTATGGTTTTATTATCTGGAGTGTGGAAATATCTAGTAAACCACAGGGAGAAATCATGAGATGTGGCCAGTCTACTAACAATACAAAGACAGAATGACAGAGAAGAAATGAGTCTCTGATGCATTACTAAATATATCAGTGGTTCTTATTATAGGAGAACAACAATAACAACAAAAAAACTTATTTATTTTAGGAAGTCTTAGGTTTTCCATTAATTTCAACCAAATTTATTCCTAAATGATACAACAATTGATAAATATTACTGAATAGAAAACAATAAATAGATGGAGGTTAGTTCATTGCTATATTTAGCTCCCAATATTCTTCCTTTTGTAAAACCTTATACATTTTACCTGATAATATTCTATATAGAATTATTACTGGGTCTTCTATGCATACATGTAATCTCATCACATTCTATTACAGACCGTTAAGAGACAGGGAATGTGCCTTTTTCCTTTGTCTTCACTAGCTCCACTATCAGTAGGTAGTAGGAACTTGATAATTATAAGGATAAGGATGGTGATGATGTTGCTAAGGAGAATAATAATAAAACACCTGCAGTGGAAGAAATTTAATTCCATTGTCAACTATTCATTTTCCTTAAACTTGCCTGGCTATATTCTATTATTTTCCAAGAAAGGCATTATGATAAACATTGGGTTTCGCTAGAACTCCCATGCTAGCAACTGGCCTTAAATTTGCCATTGTTTCAGTTTTGTGCCCAAGAGCTCTTAGAACAAGTTTTCTGATGAGGACCAGTGCTTTGCATGAGCTTCAAGTCCACAAATATCCTCATACAAGCTTATTTACAATCCAGTGATCCTCATGGAGAACAATACTCTGAGCTGGATTTATTGCTAGAACAGCCTGTTCTTCCACAATTAAAGAATTTTTACTCTCAGTTTTTCTGGCAAAAATATGATGCTTTTATTTATTCCACTTTACTTAAGGTCATTCTGCCATGGGCAAAATAAAAATGAATAATGATGCATCCAGAAATAAAGGAAAACAAGAGAGCTTCCTCACTGAAATGGACCCGAATAGCCAGTATCTTTTTACAGTCAGTGTCAGTTGAAAAATATAGTCTACTTTGTCCCTCACTCTATCAGTTTTTGAGGCATTATGACATAGCTCCTTAAGCTTAAGCAGGGTAGAATAAAGGGTTAAAGGACTAAAACAGTTTTTGGTGGGTAACCTTAAGGCTGGGTTTTTCATGAAAATCCCTTTATAAATATCAATTCAGTAAAAGTAAAGCTTACTTAAGTCCATGCTTAAAGTCATTTAGAGGGAAAAGTGGTGGGTTATTGAATTCCCTTTCACCTTTTCTGTTAGTTGTTTTTGTAAAGTCCACCTCAGGTCTGACGTTTTCTGGAACTGACATAGTCATCACATCTTCTATTGTTGCCCAGATAATTTTACTCTAGTGACTATTTAAAAATAAAGCTATTTAGTGACAAAATGTTCTTAGGTTGATTAGAAAAGACTCAAGATGAGATTTTGAACCTTTGTCTATTTGGAACAAGATTTTTGTCTCCCTAATCAACTGTGGGCTAGGATTTAGCTCAGTTGGTAGAGCACTGCTCAGCATTCTCTGAAGTCCTGGGTTCAATTCCCAGCACCACAAAAACTGGAGCAGGATGTGGCAATCCACTCCCAAGGCAATTCCAAAATAATCAGCCATTGAAAACCCTATGAGGGTCGCTATGAGTAGCACATGACTCTTCTTCGAGGGAAACTAACAACAACAAACAACAACAATCAACTGAAGTTGATATCTTAAGAATGAAGCATAGATTTCTGATTTTAGTTAGTGTTTTGCTACATTTATATAGCTCAAACATAAGGGATAGTTCTTCTCTAACTGCCAGAATAGTTCAACTACACTCTTTTCTTTCCCATTCTATCTATAATTACTTATGACTCTTAAGGGTTATGCCTTTCCCTGGTTTCTGAAAGTAAGCAATTTCTGAGCCACTGTAGTCTGAAGTTGTAATTTGAAATTTTAAAAGACTGAAGGCAAACAAGTGAACCTAAGAGGCAATAAAGCAAAGCATATATGTATTGATGGTATTAATTTCTTATTTTGTTCTAACTTCTAAAAAGACACACTCAAAAATAAAGCAAAACAAAAGAAAACAAAAATTCATTTTTGATCTTTAAAATAATGGTATTCTAAATCTTCAGATGAGAAAGTGAGGTTCACAGAAGAATTTTTTTGAAGAGTTACAAATAATAAGTGGTTGAGGTATAGAATATCACTCTGAGCCTTCTGACATTGAAACTGCTGGCCATTCTGCACTCAGCTACTACTGAACTTCAATGAAATCCTGGTGTGATTACTTTCAAACACCCTGCAAAATAGCAAATGCATTTTTAAGGAAGCATCCAGGTTTATAAAAACTAAAAATAGTATTTTTTTATTCCTTCACAAAGAGCAGCTGTTAATAGTCTACACCACTTCCAAAAACCCAGCAAGGCATGGATAATTAGAACCATTTGAATATGTAAAATTTTGCTCCATGGAATTAAAGTTCATCCCCAAGCTCCTTATGCCAGATAGTAGAGGTTCTCAACTGCACCTTTTTCTGTTTTTATGGAATTTCTCTCAAACAGAAACAGGGGCTGTGTCAACAATGAACTCTCGGTATGGTCACTTCTAGAGTGAAAGAATGGACCTCAATATGTATTTGTATATCAATTGCTTTCACTGTATATGTGTGTTTAATGTACATGTGTATATAGTTATTTATATAGATATACTAATTAATAAAGGTATACATTACATTAATTTAGGGACATTAACAAATTAATGAATAATTGTTGTTGTTGTTTTAGGTACCGTCGAATTGGTATCCGACTCATAGCGACACTCTGTACAACAGGGGAAACACTATTGTCAGTGCTTCTCTGCTGTTCATAGGGTTTTCAATGGCAGATTGATTTTTGGGAGGGGCTTGCCAGGTCCTTCTCCCAAGCCTACAGCTTCTGGTGTTCCCAGGCAGTCTCCCATCTAGGTACTAACCAAGCCCGACCCTGCTTAGCTTCCGAGATCTGACGGGATTGGATGCCACAGGGCTATAGCTGCGGGCATAATGAATAATTAGAGGTCAATTTATATTAAGAAAAGAGCATAGTAACTTTTTCAGTGCAAACTTTGTACATCTGAAATGGTTCAGTTGATGAATAATTATCTAAAAGTAGTTATTATTAACAATAGATAGTTTTGGGCTGAGCACCTAAAAACAACGTAGACACTTTTGGTTTATCACAGTATGTTGGAAAGAGTACTTAGCTGGGAAGAAAACACCTAAGACAGCGGAATATATTCCAGTTATTTTTGTGTCTGAAGTGCTTCCTTAGAACGAGTGAACAAGAGCCATGCATTATATTCATGTTCAACACATAAGTAGAATCATAAATTTTGAATTAGGAATGACTGTGGGAGTTTTCTTATATAGCCTCTGACCTCCAATTCACTCATAACCTTTGCCCTTATAGATTATCTTCAGCTGTACTATTTCAGTGATAGGAATTCTGTGTTGAATGATATGGAAGATATGGAAGATATGGAAGATTCATTTGGTGAAAATTTCTCATTTGGATCAAAACTAGAATCACTGTAAATTTCTTGAAATGGTTTAATTTGAAGCCTGTTGAAGAGAGGAGATAAAATCTGCTGCATTTCCACTTGTCCCCGATTTTAGTATTAATAGTCCTTAATTTTTCTTTAGGATATGTATAGCTGGCTCTGTTAATAGTTCTTTGAGTAATGCAATTTCTAGACCCTTTGCAATGTTGAGCATCTTTGCTGACCCTCATCCCGCTATTTCCAGTACCTCTCAAAAATAGAAAATCATTAGTGAGACATGAGCTCTGAGGTGATGTGACCTCTGCAGAGTGCTGCAGAACTACATTCATTATGTTAACAAAATCCATACATTAATGAAGTCTAAGTTTATTTGCATTACATGATGGTTTCCTATTCATTGCTTATTAGCTAAAACTCCTAGATTTTTTCACATGGAAGTTTTTAAGGTCAAGATTTCCCTACCCATTTATTACATTAATCTCTTAAGAACTAAGTTGAAAACACAAAATGTATCCTAGCTTTGTTCTATCCTATTTGTGATAAAAAAATTTGTGGATTTGACTCTAGAGTCAGCTTGTTATTGCCTTTGTTGTTGCTGTTGTTACATATTGTCATGTTGGGTCCAACTCATAGTGACCCTATGTACAGCAGAATGAAACACTCTGACACTGTACCGTGTACACAACCTTTATTATATTTAAACTCATTTGTGCAGCCACCGTGTCAATCCATCTAGTTGAGGATTTTCCTTGTTTCAATTGACTCGCCACTCTCCCAAACATTATGTCCATCTCCAGGGACTGATTGCTCCTGATAGCCCATACCAGTTCATTTTAGCACACGGATGCCTAGAATGTCGATGTTCATGTGCTCAATTTCCATTTTGATCATTTCTAATATTCCTAGATTCATCATAGGCACAATTTTATTTTCCAATTATTAATGGATGTTTCTTCTCATTTTGAGTCTTGTCACATCAGCAAATGAAGGTCTTTAGGCCTTTACTCTATTCCTGTCACTAAGGTTGACTCTACTTTGAGGAGGCAACTCTTGCCCATTGACCTTAGAATGCTTTCCATCCTGAGGGGCTCATTTTGTGGCACTATATCTGACAGCATTTCTCTGTTATTCATAGGGTTTTCAAAGGCTAATTGTTTCTGGAGTGGGCTGCCAGGACATTCTCCCTAGTCTGTCTTATTCTGGAAGCTCAGCTGAAACCTGTGCACCATAGGTGACCCTTCTGACATCTATAATACTAGTAGCATAGCTTTCAGCATCACGGCAATGCACAAGCTCCTGTTGTATAGCAAAATGACAGACAAGTCAGGCTACCTTTCTTAGAATTGTATATTAGTGATTTTGGTAAGCATTCTTTTATATCATAACTTAAATATTTGATGAATCCTTGTGTTTTGCTGAGTTGAAAGGAGAATGTGGAAACACAATGTAGAGGGCTGTTTTATGTTGGCAAAGAACTGATATGTTGTTGTTACTAGGTGCAGTCAAATAGGACATTTTAAATGGGGAGGACTTGTAGAGTATTGTTTCCTACTAATTATGCATCTGCATGTCTATGTCATCTTATAACCCATATTAATTTTGATTTGCCCAAGGGGACATTATGCAAGAATTTCAGAGAAGATTGACAAAAACAACATAACCTAGATCTAAAGAATTCATTTTCTCCAAGAAACTACCTTATGAAATGTTTATAAAGTCCAAACTGACTCATTAATTACCTGTTGAAATAGTATAGAGTTACAATACAATAAAATAATAAATTAGCTCCTGTAATTCCTAGTATCTATTTTTATTGAAATAAGTGACACAATTTTGTTCATTGCTTGTCATATTCTATGTGTTATTTCTTAATATACACACAGAATATACACACAGAATATATTAGAGAAAATTATCTTTTTTTCTTAAGGCTTTTAAAAACAGTGAAAAATTCCATTGTGCATGGTATCAAATTTTCATTGGAGTTTGGTTTATTTTTCTTTATATTTTTAATATGGAAGTTTTAAACTTATTAAATGCCAAAAGACTTTCATAATCTGACTCAAGTTTTTTCTACTGTAAAAAATATGAATAAAAACTCCCTCATGATAGAACTTCAGATGATTCTATTTTTTTTAGCATGTTTATCTTACTTTCCTTCAGTATGATTGAATGTCTTTTAGGTTTTCTATATTTCCCTATTATTTGATGATAACCTAATCCACCAACCAATCAACCAACCAGTCAACCAATAACAGCAACATCTCAGCTTTTTGTGAGTTCATTGATGGGACATTTTGTCAGTTCCTTTCTTGGACATTTTTATACTACTTTCTGCCTGGTATTGTGGTGAACTGAATTTTCAAAACCATGAATAGGACTAAGAAGGAAAGAAACAAGAACAAAGTCAGAAATGCACCCATGGGTCTTTATGTTTCTACTTTGCAATCATTAGTAAGTCCTAGGTTATGTTGTGGGGCTTCAGACTAAGCCTTTAGGGTACAAATTCTAAACAAATTGCTCTTGTGTAGAATCAGAGCTCTCTATGCTTTTAGTAATTAGAACAGCATTCAAACAGAAGCTAAATGAATTGTCTGATAGTGTGACTAATAAGCAGGAGGCAAAGGAGGCCAGCAAGGAGTCAACAGATTGGAAACAGTAGAAAAAGACATATGATGAAAAGGAAGAAGAAAGTGGGTGGATCTAATTATGAAGCAGAAACTGAGTGTCATTTACTGAACATATTACAAATCTATGTAACATTTTAAATACTTTTGGACTAAATTCCTCCAGGAATAGAAATTCTTGGCTTTATATGAAACTTGACTACTTGTACTGACATGGCAAATAGATTTATCTGCATTATTATCTTTATTTGAATTCACTCCTTCTTTCTCTTTCATTCACTGTGTTACCCATTTTGCCAAGAAAATTCACTTTCAATTACACATATATCATAACACTTAAACATTAGTTTCACTTGCCTCTGGTTAATAACTCACCTTATATTCCAACATCCATCAACATAAAATCAGCATAACAACTTTTATGAATCCCTTTATCATCAGCCCATTCTAAATGCTTATACAATTCACTCTCTGGATTCATATAGGAACTTGCTTAATAGCCCTGAAAGTTACTATAAACCTTGGTTGCATTCAATCATAGGAATATTATTCATGTTTTCAGAGTGAGCACATTTTTGGTAATTGTTAAAGTCTAACAGCACTGGGATATAGATGTAGTTATTGCTATAATCTGAAATAAAAATCTATTCTTTTTTTCCCAGTAGTCATGGAATCTCCATAATTTTCATCTGACTTCTACCTATCAAGAATCTTTCATATCCATTTTGAGTGCAGGTTTGAATCTTTAGACAAACAAATATAATGAGAATTTTGAAACAGATAAAGTTCTGCATGTCCCCATTTCTGATATTGCATGAGAGTGGAGTGGGTGGTTCTGTTTTGTCTTGAAGTTAACTCATAGCTGCTATGGAACTTCACCTTACTCATCCCATGTCAAAGGGAAATTTCTGAAAGAATTTAAGAATCATGGGAAGGGAAAATAAGACCTGGTTAATGACACTTTCCCCACTTCATTTGTGCCTAAGTTCATCCTTGAAAGATGCTAGCTATTTTTCTTGCAATTCAGCAGTGATGCATATGGAAATGGTGTAAGCCATTTAAAAAATAATTACATTCATTGAAAAAGGCAATAAATATGACAACAATACATAGAAAATGAATTTTAGATGTCATAATTTGTCTGCCTGCCACTAACATTTCCACTTTATCTGCACTGTTCAAATACTAAGACATAATTTAACAAAATCTGATCCCTATAATCAAGTTGTAATATTTCACATTCAGTTCGAACCACATCTTCAAGATGACATTTAGAAATTGTACAGGAAAGAGTAGAATAACATAAGATGATCATATTTTTTCCTTCATACATTCAAGACAAACTTGTGCAATAACTACTCTCAATTGACAGTATACACGCTTGCATTAATTTCTATAGCAAAGGTAAGAGAAATTGATGCTAAGGCCCTTATCCCTGAGGTCTTCATAGTTTACCAAAACATCTGTAAATAAGTTACTACCATAGTCAATAAAATATGCTTAGTTCATTGGCACAAACTAGTGTGATGACCTTGGGCTAGTTGCAACTCAAATCTGATTTCAATTTGTCTCTTAAGTTTCTTCTCACACTTAATTTTGATGATTATATGCTTTTATTTACTAGTGATAGAGCTTTATATGGGCTGTGATTTAGCTCAGTAGGTAGGGCGCTGCGCTGCAGTCTCTGAGGTCCCGAGTTCAATTCCCAGCACTGCAAAAATGGGAGAAGGACCTGGCAATCCACTCTCAAGGCAATCCTGAAACAGTCTGCCATTGAAAACCCTATGAGGGTCGCTATGAGTCAGATACCGACTCGACGGCCAACAACAACAACAAGAGCTTTATATGCAATATCCTGAGCTAAATTATAGAGATTTCTAAAGATACAAAGGAGATACATAATATATTTGCCATTTGGTTAGGTACACAGGATAGATGATTTTTTCTGATTTTTATTTTTAAGTTCTATTTTTATTGGTGGCTCCTCCTCCTCCTTCCTCAACTTCTTCTTTTTTCTTCTTCCTCTTCTTTTATTCCTTCCTCCCACTCCTTCTCTTCTTCCTCTTTCTTTTTCTTCTTCTTCCAT
>VMDO01040135.1:0-12149 GCA_007922755.1 Pedetes capensis | reverse complement strand
AAAGTGACTGCAGTAGTATATAGACAAGGAACTACTGAAAAATCAAGCCAGATTCAGGTGAGAGTGTAGAACCAGGGATACCATTGCTGATGACAAATGGATAGAGATACCAGAAATGTGTCTATTGATTTTATCTACTATGAAAAGATATTTGACTGTGTGGATCTTAGCAAATTATGAGCAACACTGAGAAGAATGGGAATACCAAAGCACTTGAATGTACTCATGAGGAATCTGTACATGGATCAGGAGGCAGTCAGTCAAAAAGAACAAGAAAACTCTGCCTGGTTTAAAGTCGAGAAAGGTGTGCATCAGGTCTGTATCCTTTCACTGTACATCTTCAATTTCTATGCTGAGCAAATAATCTGAGAAGCTAGACTTTATGAAGATGACATCATGATTGGAGAAAGACTCATTAACAACCTGTATTATGCAGATGACACAACTCTGTTTGTTGAAACTGAAGAGGGTATGATACCTTTTCTGATGAAAATCAAAGAACCCAGCCCTCAGTATGGATTGTGCCTCATGATTAACAAAACAAAAATCCTTGCAGTTGGGTCAGTAAGCAACTTCATGATAAATGGAGAGAAGGTAAAAGTTGTTCAATGTTTTACTTTACTTGATTATATAATCAACACCCATGGAACCAGCAGTCAAGAAATCAAAAGACACATTGCATTGGGAAAAGCTGTTGCAAAGGATCTCTTTAAAGTGCTGAAAAGTAAAGATGTCACATTGAAGACAAAAGCACACCTGACTCATGCCATGGTATTTTCAGTCACATCATATGGCTGTGAAAGCTGGACATTGAATAAGGGAGACAGGAGAAGAATTGATGCTTTTGAATTATGGTGCTGGAGACAAATATTGAAGATACTATCAAATGCAAAAGGAACCAACAGACGTGTCCTAGAAGAAGTGCAACCAGGATGTTCCTTGGAAGCAAGGATAGCTAGACTCTGTCTCACATATTCTGGACATGTAATAAGGAGAGAACAATTCCTGGAGAAGGACATCAAGTTTTGGGAGAGTGGCAGGTCAAGAAAAGAAAAAGAAAATCCTCCCCTAGATGAATTGACACAATGTCTTCAACTATGGGCTTAAACATAAATAAAACCGTGTACCTGGCACAGAATTGGGGAGTGTTTCATTCTGTTGTGCATAGGGTAACTATGAGTCAGAAATGATTTGATGGCACCTAGCAACAACAAGCCTGCAGCAGTAGCCCTGTGGCATCTGATCCCATCAGATCTCGGAAGCTAAGCAGGGTCAGGCCTGGTTAGTACCTGGATGGGAGACCACCTGGGAACACCAGAAGCTGTAGGCTTGGGAGAAGGACCTGGCAACCCCCTCCCAGGAATCAATCTGCCATTGAAATCCCTATGAACAGCAGAGAAGCACTGACAATAGTGCTTCCCCTGTTGTACAGAGGGTCACTGTGAGTGGATACCCACTCGACGGCACCTAACAGCAGCAAACCAACAACAACAATGACAATCTAGCATCACTTCCTTTTGGATTCTTCTTCTAATATGATGTGCTCTAAGAATACTATGACCAAACTCAACTCACAAACACACACACGAACACACATTCATGGGCATATTTCACTAATATTCACAATCTACTAGATTATCTACTAAATTATATTATCATTATTGCCTATCATACAACCTATGTCAACCTTCTTCCAACAGGGACTCTTCTTTAATATCCAAGATTACAGGTTCATCTTTATGCCTGACATTGTTCCTATTCAATAGAAGATTGTAGAATAAGTGACTACATTAAATAGTTTTGTATAAACGTGTTCGTATTGTAGACTCTGAAGATATTAATGATGGTACAGTGTGTTTTCACCTCCTTGCTTTATCTGAAACTATATAAACCACATTACACCACAGAAAATAATAACACTAGGCTTTACATTTTGAATAAAAACAAAGAACTACATATCTAAGATCGTACTAGTAAGCAGTATCAAATTAGCTACATCTATCCTAGGATAGAGTAGGAAGAAGAGCCTAGCATCCCACTCTTGAAATAATTAGCCATTTAAAACCCTATGAATAGCTTAGATGCACTGTCAGATATAGTGCCAGAAAATGAGCTTCCTAGGCTGGAAGGCATTCAAGAAATGACTGGGGAAGAGTTGCCTCCTGAAAGTAGAGTCAACCTTAGTAATAGGACTGGAGTAAAACCTCTGGGTCCTCCTTCTGCTGATGTGGGACAACTCAAAATCAGAAGAGACATAGTGCCTGCAACAATGGCCTCAAACATAAAAAATTTGTGTGCATGGTACAGTGTTGGGTTTTGTTTTGTTGTACATAGGGTCAGTATGAGTCAGATCCAACTAAATAGCACCTGAAAACAACATCCCAGGATAGTCATTTGCCTCTGTGGATAACTTTCATATTTTTAGAGATCAATTTCCTGACACATCAATAATTTAAGAACAAAAAAGCAGAAAGTTTATAAAGCTGCACGAGTTTTTTGGCACCAAATCTATTGGGAAAATGAAATAAGCCCATTAGTAAACATCCAAATATTATAGAAGAATATACTAGATGAAACAAAATCACCATAATTTTGCTGTCTGGTGATAAAAATTTCTAGTGGTGCTTTATATTCTTCTGAATTTTTCAATTCACATATATAGACATATTTGCAACAATAATTTAAAAAATTTATAATGAAATTGCTGTAGTTTTGAATCATGTGTCAACCAAAGCAGCTATAATGGATTTTTCTCACTCCATTTCCATATTTAGTAGTACTATTTTATATTGTTTTACTTACGCCAATTTATATCACACATTATTTCACTACATTTATATTCAACCTTGATGTTAGCACCTTAGAAATTATCAGGCAGATTGTTTTCAAAGTTTTTACCTAAAACAATATTGCCAAGAACATCCAAATACACACAGTTTTGTGCTGTGCCTCCTATATATTTACAGCATTAGAATTACTGAATCAATTTATATACCTAACTTTAAGGAACAACTTCACGTATAACTGGGGAATAATAAACTCGTGAAAATCATGCCTGCGTATGTAGCACAGCTGGAGAAAACATTATCATCCTTGAAGTGACCCAAGTGGTACCAGGTCAGCTGTCTTTAGAAAACAGAAGTGAGAAATTGCTACATGTCTATAAAAAGCTGAAACTAAAATAAAACTTTTCACTTTTCTTCATTTGTTTATATTTTTATGATGACTAGTGAAATTTTTGTATTATTATTACCTTTATCTATTTTATATCACTTATATTGTTTTGAACTTGATACTGACAATGCAGATTTTCTATGACATCTTTCTCTCAATTACTACATTTAAAATTCTTGGAATGAATTATATAAACTAGTTTAGAAACTGTAATAGGAATCTTCTTACTTAGGCAATGAAAATCAGTTATTTGTTGTTGTTGTTAGGTGCTGTCGAGTCGGTATCCGACTCATAGCGACCCTCATAGGGTTTTCAATGGCTGATTGTTTCAGAATTGACTTGGGAGTAGATTGCCAGGTCCTTCTCCCATTTTTGCGGTGCTGGGAATTGAACTCAAGACCTCAGAGTCTACAGCGCAGCTCTCTACCCACTGAGCTAAATACCAGCCCCCAGTTATTTGTAGATAGGACTATATTATAGGAGATTATAAACTAGGCTCCCGTGAGTGTGGAAGTAAACAAAAATACCCAAGCTAATATTATACGTTTAGCATAATGTTATTTTCAGCATTTTATTTGGAAGTTTACTTGGGAGCAACTGAATATATGTTCCTTTTTAAAATCATATTCAATATACATCAAATATGATCTGTATTCTCAATTCTATTTCTCTGTATTTCTGAAACTAGAAAATCTGGCAAATATGTTAGTGCAAGGGCAGATGGTTACCTATAGACAAGAATGTGAAACATTCTGAGTCTCTAGAGTAAAAAAGAACAAAAAGGTGTCCACCATGGGAGTCATGTTAGTTGAAACACATACACATATGTTATTGTTGTTGTTAGGTGCCTTTGAGTCAGTATCCGACTCATAACGACCCTGCATACAACAGGCGAAACACTATCGTCAGTGCTTCTCTGCTGTTCATAGGGTTTTCAATGGCTGATTGATTTTTGGGAGGGGGTTGCCGGGTCCTTCTCCCAAGCCTACAGCAACTGGTGTTCCCAGGCGGTCTCCCATCCAAGTACTAACCAGGCCCGACCCTGCTTAGCTTCTGAGATCTGAAGGAATCGGATGCCACAAGGCTACAGCTGCAGGCATACACATATACACATGTACAAATGGAAGAGAAAGATGAGGAAATGTATATGTAGAGTTGGGATATTTCAAGGTCAGCCGACTCTCATTTTAACTTCATTCTTCACCACTCTGTTCAGGGTCCACATCAAGGCTCTCCTCTGAGTCCTGTTAGTGGTCCCAAGGCTGTAGCAACAGTTGCTATAGCTCCCAGTACTACCTGTTTCCAGCCGCCATTGCGCTGCGGCCACAGTTCCTCCTCTGCAATGCAATACCTGGGCAATTGTCTGTTCAATTTACTTTATATTTTCCAGAATTTTGTCCTTTACCTAAGCCACCTCCTTTCTAACTCACATGACAAATTCAAGCAGAAAATCTGCCTCTCTCTCTCTCTCTCTCTCTCTCTCTCTCTCTCTCTCTCTCTAAGTTTTAACATACTCCTTCATCCTATCCTCCCCTTCTCCCATTTTTGCAGTACTAGGATGGAACTCAGGTCCTCAGACAGTGTGGAGCAGCACTCTACCAACTGAGCTAAATCCCAATTCTTCTTGCGAAACTTAGGCAGCAGGAGATAGAAGTCAGGCTCTACTGCATCATTGGAAGTGTGCTGAGTCCTAGAAAAGGGAGAGCTGGACAGTTGGTAGATGCCAGGCTAACACTCCTGGAGGAGGTGGTATTTGTCAGAAGGAATAATGGAATGGATACCTTAGAGCCAAAAGGAAATAGGTTGAAAACAAGAAAGCTAAAAGTATTCTATATTGTGTAAGTGGGCGGTAGGAGGGATAATTGCTTGATATAAGGAGTGTTGAGGGTCAGTTCTTTGGAGGACTGTCATTTGTTTGCATATCATTTTTAACAGGCTGTTAATTGACCCTGGCACAGCAAAGAGCCACGGGAGGTAGAGGTGGTTTCTTCCCTGGGAAGACAGGTAGCCACACTTACTTTTCAGTGTGAGAGACCTGAAGAAGATACAGATGTGCCAAGCTCACATCAGGCTTGGAAAATAGGTTGAAGTGGTTGGATTAATTTTAGGACCATGAGGAACTGCCCATATGCTCCAAGAAGGTATTCTGATGAGATCTGTGGTTTTTAAAGGTCATTCCATTTGATGAGCAAGCACTGGAATGGAGCTGGAGAAGAGAGAGACTTGAAGGTATTTATTTGTGAGATAGCCAACTGGAAACATTGAGTGGGCAGATGGAGGAGAGATAGGAGGCTGAAGAAAGAGATGTGGAATTGTGAATCAGTGTAAAGACAGCTATGGGAGCTGATGCTATTACCCAAAGCAGAGCTGTGAGTAATTTGAAAACTGTGTTTAATTCTGCTTTGGGATTCCAAAGCAACTGTGAATACTTTACCCTAGGGTAAATAACATTATGGTATTTAAATTATATGTTAATGCACCTTTCTCTCATGAATAGCCTACAAGCTCTTCTACCATATCTCATTGATCTTCGTAACTTGCACAGTATTTCATGCACAGTTGTTGTTGCAAGGTATTATGAAGTTGGGTCTGACTCATAGTGACCCTTATAGGGTTTACAATGTCTGATTGTTTCAGGATTGCCCAGGGAGTGAATCGCTACATCCTTTTCCCATTTTTTGCAATGCTGGGGATGGAACCTGGGTGCTCAGAGAGTGCAGAGCAGCACTCTATCAAATGAGCCAAACCCTAGCCCCTCATATAGAGTACGCATGCATAAATTCTTAATGAAATTTATTGAAATAACATTCATGCGTTCCCAACAGACAAATTCTGGAGAAAGTTCCCAAAAGGTTGCCAAACTGGTGAAGTATATTTAGCATCTTTGCTTTGATTCTTGTAATTCTAGTGCAGAGACAGCAACCTATTATGTTCATTCAGTACTGCCTTCTTATATCCCTAAATCCTTTTGGGTTTTATGGTTACCATTGGGTTTGCTAAATAATTCCCCTTATGTATTTAGACACATCTGTACTTCTAAGCAGGAACAAAACATAGCCCTAAGGATCCATTTTGAACAAAAACTTTGCAAATGCCAATTGATTAATAAAAATTCTCCTTTCCAACCAGGTGGAGTGGCTCATGCCTACAATCCCAAGGAATAAGGACATGGAGCCAAAAAGCATGCTTGAGGCCCTGGGTTCAACCCCACAGTACCACAAAGATAAATAAATAAATAAATAAATATTCTCCTTTCCACAACTTATTTACAAATTATTTTGTTTTGTGTAATTATGTAATATTGTTCAGATATGAGTGAAACCAAGGTATGATGTATAACATTTTGATTTTTTGATAATATTTAACTAAAATGTTTTTTAAATTACTTCAAATTATATTTTACTGGGCAAATAGATTTTCTGAGATTTCACAATTTTACAATCATCCTAAGTGGTATCTTGTATACTGTTTTCTATCCAGGTACTAAGTATGCCAAGTTCTATGCCAGAATAGCTATATAAAAATAATATTTATCTGTGTGAAAAGATGAAGCAACTCCAAGATTAATACATAGGAATATAGGATTAAAAGTAGGAAAGAGTTAAAGATGGGCACTATGGTGCATACCCATAATCCCATCGACTCAGGAGGCTGAGACAGGAGGATCACAAGTTCAAGGCCAGAGCAGCCTATACAACTTTAGAGAAACTGTGTCTCAAAATAAATGTTTAAAAGGGGGCTGAGGTGTAATTCAATGGGAGAGCATTCCCATAGCTTGACTGTGGCCCTGGGTTCAACCCCAGTATAGGAAAAAAATTTAGAAAAGAAAAAGCAAAAAAGGAAAACATCAAAGGGAATTTAATTTATGGGTTATATTTTATCCATAATGATTTTTATTTTGACCTACTGACTTCTTTTACTCCCTGTGGTTTGAAAGGCTATCTGCTTACAGGGTTCCACCAATATTTATATCAAGGATACGATTAGAACTTCAGATACTCCGGTAAAATCAGTAACACTTTCTTTTAAATGTCTAACTTTTTTTGTCTTTAATTGGAATCATATTTTTATGCTTTACTGTAGACTATTTTGTTATAACTTATTTTTTTTATCTTGTTGAATGAATGGGTGTATATCAGTTAGACTTGCTATAAGTTCTATATCAGGACACAAGCATTCATGATAACATTAATTGTAGATTCTGGAAGATAGTATGGTCACTGATCTAGTTCTGAGTACAGAGTTGATCCAGTTTCCTTCTTTATTATGGTGAACAGCCATTTAACAGCATCCCATGTCCCTAGACTTTTGTTATACAAGTGTCCGTACATTCATTTGAATAATAAAATATATTTGCTCTAAAATGATATATCAATCTTTTAAATGACTGGTTCTTTAAGGATTTTGTCTGGCTGAAATTACAATTCTCATTTAGCATATTTCTCAAACATGAAAGTTCTCTGTCCTCTGTATTGTGAAAGTTAAAGAGAGCATGAAGTCCACTGAAACCAATCATATTTATCAAATAAGTACAACAGGGAAAATTGCATGTCCCAATTTTAAAATGTGAATATTCCTGAACCTCATCTCTGTACCATATCATTTGCAAAACTGACATCAAAGGAAGCCACAGGGAAAGTGAACACAAATGCTATTGCTTGAGGAGCTAGTAGGCTGTGGAGTCTTTCAGAGGACAAATAGCATTTGACCTAGCTTACCAATGTTAGACAAAAATTGGATAGATTTGCATTAAATATCAAATAATAATCATGAATTAGATTCTTAAATTTTTTATGATGTAAGAAGGTCTGCATTTACGATAGGAAAAATGTAAGAATATTTAATGGGACCAAATGTGCTGAACTTTCTTAGACAATTGAATTATTGAGTAAGATTCAAAGTGTAGTATATTTATTCTCAACACAAAGTATGTTGGCTTGCACCAAGAAAATACTATTTTATTCTGTCATCTTATTCTCTTGTAAATCATCATGCAAGAGATATATGGTTATTGACTATATTGTATTTACACTAACTATCACCTCCTCTGCCTCTTGTGGATTCATAATCTGTCGACTCCAGCATGTTGTAAAGGGTATAACAATGAGCAACCACCATCTGGCTATTTGAATTTTTCAGCAAAGATATTTTGAGCAATGAATTACTTTACTATTGAGATTTTCCTGGTTCATGAATAAATATCATCAAGGATTTTTGTCTGTAGAGAAAAGTGACCTCTGTCTATTATATGATCTCAATGAGAGTGTTTGACCTTCCTAAATCCTTGGCACAAAATACAATATGGATGCAAATGAGTTCTGGATTTCCAAAAGAAGTCTCATTGATGACACCCTTTATTACATTTCTAAAATCCAGCAATGAAAGACAGTTTGAAGTACTCCATACAGTGACTGGAATTCCATTCTGTTTCCAGCTGCTCACAAATGCAGAGGCTAAAATAGAACAGTATAGAAACAGAGAGCCTTGTAATTGAGGAATGAGAAGTGTATAGTTGGTTAACATGAAGTCATGAAGTCAGGCAGTTATCACATCCACAAATACCAAAGGTAAACATACACAGGGCTGGGATTTAGCTCAGTTGATAGAGCGCTGCGCTGCAGTCTCTGAGGTCCCGAGTTCAATTCTTAGCACCACAAAAATGGGAGAAGGACCTGGCAATCCACTCCCAAGGCAATCCCGAAACAGTCGGCCATTGAAAACCCTATGAGGGTTGCTATGAGTTGGATATCAACTCAACGGCACCTAACAACAACAACAAAGATACACAAATTCTAAGATATAGATGTGTCTTTGATTTCTGGGACATTTAGAGAATGGGTTCTAAGATATTTAGAAATACAAAAACCATGAATAAAATATAGAATCAAAAATATGTGAATAAACTTTGAATTAGGAGTATAAATAAACATGTAAATTTTTGCATATTGTTGGGATACAGAAGTAAATGTTAAACACTATAACATGCTTACATGAAGAGGAACCAGGAAAATTAGGTACCCACTAAAATAGACTTCATGAAAATGAGTTTTTAGCCAGGCACGGTGTTATAAAACTGTAATCTCAGTTGGAGGGTCTCAAGTTTGAGGCCAGCCTGGGGTACAGAGTGAGACTTTGTCTCAAAAATAAATAAATAAATAAATAAATAAATAAATGCAAAGGAGGAAGGCTGTTGCCATCAAAATGGGAAGCATGATACTATTAAGATAGAGTAGTAATGGGAGAAAATGTTGTTAGGTTTTGTATGAATTAATCAGAAAAGACGGTAATAAGCAAAATGTTTACAGATTTGCGATGATCTTCCACTTGGAATTATGAACGAGGAAGGAAGGATAGATTCAAGGCAAAAAAGAGATGGCGCATTAAGTACATATGTTTTAAATCTGACAGTGCGTCCTTGTGTTTTCTTTTAAAAAGTAAGTCCCTGAAAGTGCACTGGCCTGAGAGATCAATACAATTTTCCTAATCTTTACTGCACTGTGTGTGTGTGGTAGGTACACCATACTTTCAAAACACCATGTTATCAGTGTCACAATAGTATTAACAAATAGCTAAAGGACATAGCATGACTTTCTTATTAGCAATTATTATTAAAGAACACTTGTTTCAACATATATTTCATCATTTTAGTGAAGCAGAATTTTATTACAATATTTCATTTCTTTTTTTTTAGTTTACTTTTGTTACCTTGAAATTCTTTGCTTTTAACTTGATATGTAAAGTACAATGAATTGTCTTGGCATTAATACAAAAGTGTGCAAAAATATTCTTTCTACAGAAGTAAAGGAGAAAAGATACCTATTAGAGTTGGTTATATATCTCTAAGGTAATAAGTACATACCAAAGAATATGCACAGTTAGGCCACTAAGCACATCCTGTGTCATCTTTCAAAAAATCATGAAACTGTTTTCCTAAAATTGCCTAAAAAATGAAAGGTGCTGCTCATTCAATGAAACAGAAATCACTAAATAATTTATATTTGACTCTGAAATTTTAACAGTCTATAAGTATACTTCTGCCTAATATTTTGGGAGAATCAAGTTGCAGAGCAAAATTACACAGCTATATTTTCAATGTTAATTCAAAAGGAGCTAGAAAATTATTTATGTTTATCATGATTCTGCACCTTTAAATGTCTCCTTGTTAATTGCCACTCAGTAAACAATGACACAATGTCTATCATAGTCCAGACTACTGCACCCCAAACTGGAGATGCAAAATTGAAAAAGACTGTGATTAATGGGATTGTCGTAAATTACAGAGCCCTCACAGTTGCTTTCCCATGCCTAGCCATGATGATACCTCATGCACCCCATTCCAGAGTGTGCCACTATGGGGTATAAAAGACAAAATTTTGGTTTAACAACTGACAACTCTACTGGAAAGGGCAGAGTAATGTCCTCTGTTCACATTAAAGAAACTCGTCTTGACAACCATGCCATAGGTCTCCAAATTATGTCATCTCTGCATCAAATTCTGATCAGTCTGTACAATCAAACTGACTTCTGTTCATTCACATTACAACCTCCTGCATTTTTAATTTAAGTAGCCAGAAAGAAAGCCTCTCATGTTGCCCCAAGTTTTTATTCATTCATTCATTCATTTACTGTGGTACCTGGGGGCTGAACCTAGGGCCTCGTGCATGCTTTGCAAGCACTCTGCTACTGAGCTGCAACCCCTCCTTTTATTTATTTATTTTTTGTTTTGAGACAAGTTCTAGTTAAATTATGAAGGCTGCCTCTGGCCTCTGACCTGCAGTCCTCCTGCCTCTGCTCCCTGAGTCGCTGGGACTACAGGCATATGTGACCGTGCTCGGCTGCCCCAAGTTTTATTACATATGCTGAGATGCACTTGGAATGCACTGAAGAGAAAAAGAGATCAGGCCCCTCACTCACATGCAATCCAGCAAACTCATTGTAGCGTATGGAAAGTGTGACTGCAATGATGTGTGATGTGAAGAAACTCAAGTCAGAAGAGCTCACCTGTAGCAAGGATGTGTGATGTGAAGAAGCTCAGGTTAGAAGAACTCAACTGTGAGAGACCTGAATCCTTCAGATGTAGAAGGGAGGAATGGCACAGGCAGGCTGGGGAGCTGGGGTGTTAGAACAACGAACACAAAACCTCCTTATCTGGAGTCGGTGGCATCAGATTTAATAAGTTGAATTCATCTGGGGTGGAAGGATTTGCACAACAGAAATTGCTAAGCACCAACTACCAAGGCTTTTCTTTCTTTCCCTTCTAGTCACTGGGATGGCAGGCATGTGCTACAGTGCATGGCTGCTTATTATTAACAATGCGTTCTTCTGTTCCAACTTTGTTCAACGTTAATATTTATTGCACATTTTTATTTCTTCTTTTGAGAGCCATCTGTTCAATGCATTTGCCCATTTATTGACTGGATTATTTGGGGGTTTTGGTGTTTAACTGGTTTAGTTCTTTATATAATCTGTACACAAATTCTCTATTTCCAGAATAACAATTGCTAATATTTTAAAAATAACAGTACAATACCTTGGCTATGCAATCATCATGTGTCTGTTTATTCATTCTCAAAATCCTTAACATATTTAAGTAAACACATTGAAGGGGATCGGATACAAAATTCTCCCTAGTGTATTCCTCTGACTTCTATTTTTATCTGATTTATTTCTCTTCTGGTAGATGCAAAAAGTTATTAATGAAAAAGTGTTTTAATTTTTTATATAATTCATTTATATAAATTTATTTATTATATAAATTATATATTATATATAATTTATTATATAAATTAAATTTATTTATATAATTTAATTTTTTATACTATAATTCAAAATTCATGTAACTATCGCAAACAGTAATCAAGGGCACTTTCTGTTTTGACATATTGTCCTTTTTAAAAAAAATGTTCTTTCTTTATAGTGTCTCCTAAAGGCTTATATTCTGCCTTATTCCTCAAGTAATTGTTAATTCATGTTAT
>VMDO01040134.1:0-12166 GCA_007922755.1 Pedetes capensis | reverse complement strand
ATGCACAAGAAACTCCAAGAGAAGCTGGTAGAGGATGTTCAGCAGAAAGCAGCTTTTAGGCCAGTTTCTACTGCAAAACTTTGCTCCACCTATCTCCTTCATTCTGCAACTTCATGGCTGGCACTGGGGAAACACAGCAAAGGTGTGGGAAAGGGCTAAGGTGAGGCTACTGCAGAGTGATTTGCTGGAGAGAGGCACCCGATCATCAAAAGTTTCACTGGAGATCCTGAAGAGAAAATCCTAAGCCACAGTAACTTTTTAAACTAAAGCAAGGCATTATTTGTGCTGGGAAGCTATTAGGGGATTTTAGGCTTTGTTTTGAGCTGTGTTTTTAGAATATCATCCTGGGTCTTTGGGGAAAAATGCAACTTGAGGGAGCTGGAAAAGACTCAGGGAATCTGGTTAAGAGGCTACTGTTATAGATCAGATGAAAGATGGTGGAAATTTGTGTATGTCAGGGACAACAGTAATAAATAGTTCACTGGGACAGAATACACTTTATTGGTAGGATTGACTGGACTTGGTATGGATTGAATGTCAAATATCAAAGAAATGGTGAAAAAAGGTAATGTTTCAACTTGGGATGTAAGCAATATAGTGGAGTGAAGAAGACTAGGGAATAATTTGGGGGGGATGTAAAAACTTCTGCTTCAGGAAATTTAAGTTTGAGATAATAACAAACTGGACAAGAGTGGATTCAAATAGACATTACAGGGTTTAGAGGAGAGACGAGTTCTACAAGTAAAGATTTGTAACACATAGCACATAAATGGAGTTTAAGTTTTGGCACTGGCTGAACCTGACCATGAAAATTATAGAGACTGAGAAGAAAAGGATGCTTAAGACTAAGGTATACTAATAATTCAAGTTCAAGCAGGAAAGGAATAGGAAAAACCAAAAGAAGGATCCCTGGGGTGGGGGGAATTCAGAGGTTATTGGAGAACCAGGAGTGTGGTGTCACACTAAGAGCGAGAAGTCACATAAGCAGTTGGATGAGTATGGATGAATCCACGAAGGTAACAAATATATCGGGTTAGAGAAGAGAAATGGAAGTCACCATATTCAGTTTTTCTACCTTGCATTGCATTGAAACAGTTACTGATGAAGGTCAAAGAACACAGCCTTCAGGATGGATTGCACCGCAACATCAAGAAAAGTAAAATCCTTACAACTGGGTCAGTAAGCAACTTCATGGAGATAAATGGAGAAAAAATTGAGGTTCTCCAATATTTTGCTTTACTTGGTTCTACAACCCACACCCATGGAAGCTGTAGTCAAAAAATCAAAAGACTCATTGCATTGGAAAACAAATTGCAAAAGACCTCTTTCAAGTGTTGAGAAGCAAAGAGGTCACATTTTTTAAGATGGAGGTGTGTCTGACTCATGCCATGGTATTTTCAGTCACATCATATGGTTGTAAGAGGTGGACATTGAATAAGGAAGACAAAAGAGGAGTTGATGATTTTGAACTATGGTGCTGGAGGTGAATATTGAATATACCGTGGACCGCCAAAAGAACCAACAGATGTGTTCTAGAAGTAGTGCAACCAGAGTGCTCGTTGGGAGAAAAAATGGCTAGACAGTATCTTGTGTATTTTGGACATGTTGTCAGGAGGGACCAATGTCTGGAGAAGGACATCATGTTTGGAGAGTGACATGCAACAAAAAATGAAGACTCTCAACTAGATGGATTAACAGTGGCTGCAAGAATGGGTATAAACATAAAAAAGATTGTATGCCTGGCACAGAGTCGGGGAGTGTTTTGTTCTGTTGTACATAGGGTCACTATGAGTCAGACCCAAATCCATGACACCCAACAACAACAACAATACATGTGCTCAATGCCTGCCATATTTATTTGGGGGTAGATCTAATAATTACTGTTACTTTGCCTAGCATATAGTAGGGTAACTATACAGACTCTGAAGTCAGACAGATTGAGTTCAAATCTCTATTCTGTCAGTTACTATTCATGTGAAATCCCCTTTGGGTCTCACATCCCTATCTGTACAAGGGGCACAGTATTACTGAAATTATAATTTTGGGGGATTCACTATTTTTAAGCACTCTCAGATGTAGATGGCACATCATAAACATTGTATAAATATTAATTAAATCAATTCTAAAGCCTTATCATTCACAGTTACTCCATTAGATTAAATAATAAAATAATAGAACATCAACTCCAGAGCAATGCATATAGGCGCATAATTACAACACAAGATATTCTCAAGGATGCAAACAAAATTTAAGTTTATTTGTAGTTGAGAACAGGAAAGATGCCATATAGCTGTCTTCTGAAGGTCACGTATGTGTCCTTTACCTACTCTTTCTCTATGTTGCTATGATATCATTACCTTAACATAAAGGAAGCTTTCCTGATTCACTCACAGGCCTATGATACTCCGCTAGCCTTCCAGGGATGTTTATTATCAACAATGATTCTGGAGTTTAGACTTTTCTATTGTGCAAGTATAGCATCTTGCATGCAAACTCCAAAGTCACTGTTGAAGGGTTAGAAAGGGACTGAGAGGATGGGCACTCACTCATAACTGCCTCAACATAGAAATGACACACATCTCTCATCACAATAAAATTATATTGCCCCAATCCTACTGCAAGGACTACTGGGAAATTGAGAGGAACATGTGTGAACTCTCTCTGTTGTATGTTCTTATTCATTTTTTCTTCTGATCGTTCATTACTATTTATGGGAAAATAAGTGAACAAAGCAAGGAAATAATGAAAGAAGAGGCGAAATAATAATCTGTTTCCCTTTTCAAAAATCAGCAAGTATGTCTCTATAGGTTTGAAACTGTCATGAATAGATGTAGGTCATTAGCCATATCTTTGTCCAAAAGAGATGTGGACCAAAGGATGCTATAAGAACCCAAAGGAGATTTGTACGTTCTTGCTCCTTGTCTTTTTCGAAATGCTTGTCATTTTTCTTCTTTGAATGAGATAGTATACTAGAAAAGCCACCATGTTTGAGGTACAAGACCTAGATAGGTTGCAACAGACCATTGCTAGGAGGGAAGAGTTCGAGTTGACACAGTTGTGTTTGGGACAGGTAACTGCTCACAGGTGGTCAGGTCTTAGGGTGAAAATGAAGTACAAGTTGATTGAGGTTAGGAAAATCAGAGTCCAGGGCTATATAGGGTGTACCAGCAGGTGATCAAAGGGAATCAAGGCAGGAAAGAATGACACAGGACTCAGGGACCATCCAAACTTCTGTACCAGGTTGGTAGGTCAAAAGCCAAGCTGGAAGCATGCGCAGCAGATGGAAGAATGAGGACATGCAAACATAAGGGCCAGGAGAATGTCAGGGGAGATGTGAGAGTATTTCTGAATTTACCTTGTTATTTTTTATTTCCAATTCTTTTATGTTTTGAATAACTCCAAGTTTTTTGACCTCGGGCAAAACCCCTGTTTTAGTACTTGCTCATGCAGAGGTCTTTTAAAGAGCTGGTCTGAAGAAAAAAAGAAATTTGTTCCTGACGTAGGCAGTAATAGATGGCGTTTTATTCATTCTCAATTCAGTGCTCACAGAACATGGGAGAAAACCATTTAATAAAGAAGGGTAAGTTTCAGACCTGCATATCTCATAGGAACGTTCAAGCATACTCACATACTTTCTCCATGAATTAAGTCATTCATTCATTTATTGCATAATGTTGAGTATCCAGTATATGTTAAGTTCTTGCTCAGTACTCTGCATACATTGTTAGATAGCTTAACATTATCTCTGCCCTCTAAGGACCTATGGATTACCAGGCAGATACGGAACAAAAGATCTCAAATACCTTAAAGAAATGGTATGCAGCATCGCCAGGTGTAATGCTGCTATATCAACAAGATATTAAAAAGCCCTTTGTTTGAGTTTGAAGTTGATTAAACAAATTATGCAATGAATAATAGGAGGAGTCTCTAATATCTCATTTTCTGGTATTCAGATTTTTCAATAAACTACTGTGAGAAGCGAGACTGTGATTTGCTTCTGATTAATAGGATGTGCAAAGGTGATGGGGTGCTGCTCCTGAGACTCTGTTATGTTACACAAAGTTCTGGCTTGTCAGCAGGGGCTCTCTGGAGTCTTGTTTTTGCTGGATTTGAAGAATAAAAGTGGTATGGGCCCTATAGCCACAAAGGAATGAATTCTACCACCAACTTAAGGGAGCTTGAAAGTAGATCTTTCCCCAGTTAAGTCCCTGATGAGAACTAAGCCCTGAGTGAAATCTTGATGACAGCCATGTGGTACCCAAAGCAGAGGGAGCAAATGGCCCTGTCTGGGCCTCTGAACCACAGAACCTCTGAGATAACATATACTTTTTTAAGATGCAATGGATGTCACAGCTTGTTACGCAGCAATAGGAAATAACAGAGACTAACACCTTGAACGCCTAACTCCGCCCTAGGACCTGCACAAGGACCTGGGAAACAGTGATAAAGAGCCCCAGAATCCACATTCCCCACCTCCCAGGGCTGCTGTGGCCCATAGCATGGTACGGCCATACACTTGTAAATGCAATGGCAAGACTATGTGAGAAGTGCTGGTGGTTTTATGGCAACTCAGGACGGGGAGTTTCCTACTGAGCTTTGTGGGATTCTGCAGGCTTATGCAGCCAAAGACCCATGCCTTAAGTCTGGGAGGGTGAGGAAATGTCATTTTCCAGAAACTGCCAGTCAGGTGGGCTGGGATTTAGCTCAGCTGGTAGAGCCCTGCGCTGCAGCCTCTGAGGTCCCGAGTTCAATTCCCAGCACCACAGAAATGGGAGAAGGACCTGGCAGTCCACTCCCAAGGCAATCTGGAAAGAGTCAGCCATTGAAAACCCTATGATGGTCGCTATGAGTCGACTCAACGGCACACAACAACAGCAGCTGGGCAGGGAGAGGGCCCAGTAGATGGCACAGCATTTGCAAAGGCTGTCGCTATGAGTTGGATACTGACTGGACAGCACCTAACAACAACAACAACAACAGAGGTGGCAGAGACTGTACATATTCCTCTCCCATCCGAGGGCAAGAAGGAACCCTGGAGGTCTCTGAGAAGAGAGATAAAACACAATAGCCTCTATTTACTGAATGACCGTGTGTATTAAAAACAAATAAAACTACTTGATTATTCTCCATTCCAGTCTCGCTCCTCTCTCTGAGTTATACCCTTTTGCCAATTTATGGCAGCAGCAACAGAGTTATTATCCAGCTAAAATCACCACCATCCACAATGGGGATTTCTGCTGTTATAAAACAAAAGCAAATGCCAAAGGGGGGCAGCCTGTGCGAGAGAAGGCCTTTTGCATCCTTTCTTCTGGCAATGTTCTTTTTATGCTAATATCTTATAGTTTCCTACCTTAATGGCCCTATTAAATGCCATGAGAGTATTTGCAAGAGAAAAGTGTACCTGGAGATGAAGATGTAAAGTTACCAAGTGCATTTTGAGGAACGGAGAAGATTTCTCAGTGAAGAAGTTAATGTTCCAAAGAAAGCTTTGTTTATCCGACAGACTTTATGACTGCACTGTTTTCTTCTCTCAGCACCTTAATTCTCTACCACCATAAGGCTGTCCAGATGTTTAAAATAAAAAGCCCATTTGGGTATTATCGGAGATTACCGGGAAGAGAGAGACAGACACGATGTTTAGCTATGCAACATAAATTCCCCCAGTGTGTGCCATCCAGCGCACTCTATATTCTTGCCCTGCTGGAAGACTGATCTAATAAATCATAAAAACGAGAAACAGGGCCCCGAACACAATTTACCTCTAGCCAGCTGCTGTAGCTGGGAAGACGGGATGCAGGTGAGTTGAAGAATGAAAATGGCGGTGTTTCACTCACAGAAGGCCTGGGGGACCCTGTTTTCCATATCTACCTCTCCGAATCTCTATCCCTGACCTTCCTCTTTAGACTTAACAGAAATCTTTATTGTTGTTTTTTGTTAGGTGACATGGAGTCGAGTCTGACTCATATCGACTCCATGTATAATGGAACAAAACACTCCCTGACACTGTGCCATGCCGGGTACTATGTCAGTGCTTCTCTGCTATTCATAGGGTTTTCAGCGGCGGATTGTTTCAGGAGTGGATTACCAAGTCCTTCTCCCAATCCTGAGACACCTGGCATTCTCAGGCAGTCTCCCATCCAAGGACTAACCAGACTGATCTTGCTTGGCTTCTGAAATCAGGCTGAATCAGAGGCCAGGGTGCTCTGGCTGCAGACAACAGCAACCTTTATTAGATGCTTATTCTGTCCTCATCAACCTTGCCAATTTATCAATACCTTGCCTGCTACCTTTTCTCATCCCTTTGCCTAAATTTATTTCATTCATTTTCCCCACTATGCCTGTCTTCCTTGTCTCTGTCAAATTCTACTTATCCCTCAAGGTCATTTTAGGGACCTCACGCTTCTTGAAGCACTCTAAGACCAAGCAAAACAAGTCTCTTCTTTCCATGAGTCATGTGTTTTATTTTACATAGCTGTCATAATGATACCTTTGTACCTTTGCCTCTCGCGGTGATTGCCTTACAGTCTATGTTCAAACATTTGCCATGTCAATGAATTCAAGGATCATTGGGTATATCATAATTATCACTGTGATTCTAAGAGATAAGCACTATTGTTTTTGTTTTCTAGATAAAAAGACTTAAATCTCCACATAGTGTTTTACTGAGAGTCGCACAGCTAGTGAGGAGCACGGCAGGGGTTTGAGCCCAAATTATAACTCCATAAATGCTGAGCCAACTCTATGTGGGGCACGCGCCTCCCGGTCCGGCCTGGAGGTTCGGACGGTCTGTGCCCGCTGTGCACACAGATACTAAACACAGTCCACTCGGGACCCTCAGGTGAGGGGCACAGACTCCTGCGGCCCTGGGGACCCTGGAGGAGACAGGAGAAAGGAAAAGCCTCAGGCACTTTTGCCTTCCAGGGGCAAACACCTGTGCTGGTCGTCTCAGTGTTCAGGAGGAGACAGTTGTTGCTCCCTCAGTGATCAGACAGAGAGCAGTTTCCTTTCCTTGTTGAGGATTGTGATGGGAGAGCATTATTTCCTCACCGAAGGTCTGGGGGAGAGCAGCGGGAGAGGTGCTTCCTCATCAGTGGTCCGGGCAGGAACAGGCAGGAACAGGATCTCCTCAAATCTCACACAGTGCCTTGAACATAGTGGATGTTAGGAAACTTTCATGAAATGAACGAAGTGTGGTGTAGGCATGAGATATGATAGCTCACCACCCCATTATCCTTTCACTCAATGCTTTTATCTCTGCCTGGACCACTTTCCCTGTTGACATGAGTGCGATGTGGATGACTACACCCCCGGGCTGCATTCTGGCTCTGTATTTCCTTGGGTGAGTCACTTGACCTTTTTAGGCTTCCAGCTTGCTAATCTGTACAGTAGGTATCACCCTACACTTCCTTAATGATCAATGCACATTGATGTCATGCCAGTGACATGAAAATTTTAAAAAATCAAGAGTAAAAGAAAGGGAGAAAAAAAAGTAATTGATTTTCAGTGAAGAGGAGTTTTATTTTTTCTCAGAGTAGAACTGAAGTGAATACCACTTATAACACTACTCTCTGGAAAGATTTGGCAATGAATCTGATCTCTTAATCTTCAGTTTGCTTATTCCTGAATCTGCATGATCAACTGTGAACCACTCCTGTATGGGTTCAATGGACTTAGGAGGAGAGAGTTCTAGACAGGAACGTGGATCTCAAGTACAGTAGCTGATGAAACAGAGTTCTAATAGGTCTGAAACTAGCTCTGTGATCTCTTAATTTCTGAGCTATTGTTTCATCCCAGCAATGAGTGAGTGTCTTTCAGCACTAATATCCTGTGTTTGTGTACATTTGCCACTGGGTTCCTGGGAATTGTGCTATTGCCACTTCTTTACAAACAGATGGCCACTAATGAGAATGTTCCTGTCCCTTTCCTGCAATTCCTAATTATACAGCATAAATACAGATTTAGCTTTAATTCAATTAAGTGGTAATGGAGTGAGGAAGTAATACTTGAACATATTACTGCAGTTCAGGTTAGTAAGCAATAGACAATAATATTTGTGTTCCATTCTGTTCTATGAGGCATTTTCAAAATCTTCGAAGATGTCTTCAAAATACTCTGGCTATAATAGCTTATTAGAAACAGAGAAAAGTACTCAGAGAAAAATAAATATATGCATCTTGTTGTTGTTGTTGTTAGGTGCCGTCCAGTTGGTATCCGACTCATAGCGACCCTCATAGGGTTTTCAATGGCAGACTGTTTCGGGATTGCCTTGGGAGTGGATTGCCAGGTCCTTCTCCCAATATGCATCTTAGAGAAATTTATATTTAAGTCACTTTTTGAAGCCCAAAGCAGCAAAGAATCTCTCTCTCTCTCTCTCTCTCTCACACACACACACACACACACACACACACGCACAGCTGTGGAGAGAGTGGATAATCTAATTTATTTTTTGAGGGTTTATTAGTATCATCTACAAAGTAAATAACAATAAAATAATTTTTAGGATATTTCCTCCTTCATACCATGAACATATAGCCAACCTCCAATTTTTGGTGATAGCCTGTGGGTCTTGCTATAGTTTTAATATATGGCCTTTCCAAAATCCATGCTGAACTTTACTACTCAATGTAACAGTATTAAGATCTGTGATGATTAAGTTATAAGGTATTTACCCTCATAAATGAGATTGGCACTCTTATAAAAGGCTTGAAGTATGGAGATGGAGCTCAGTGGTAGACCACGTGCTTAGTATGGGTGAGGTCGTGGTTCAATCCCTAGCACTAAAGTAAAATGAAAAAATAAAATAAAATAAAATAAAAGTGCTTGAAGTTTAAGAGAGCCCTGTCTTGTCTTATCTCCTTTTCTTCACATGAGGACATAGCATTCATTGCCTGCTCATGAAGTCCCAATACGACATCATGGTGGAATCAGAAAGTAGCCTTCACTAGGCTCCTGCTGAGAGTTGGATCTTAGAGTTCCCATCCTCCACGCCTGTGAGCGACACATTTCTGTTATTTACAAATTACACTGTGGTCGTCTGTTATGGCAGTACAAATGGACTAAGAAAAGCCACAGGATAAATGGTTGACTCAATTTTTGGTGGGTCTTCTGTATCCATGTGTTCCAGTGACTGTGTCTACAGTGGAACCAGAGAACACGGAGGGTGTAGGCGTGTTTTCAATTATGAAATGAAAGTTGGATGTGTCTGGAAAATCTCCCTGGCACAGCCCTCACAACATGCATTAAATATTCTTCACATGGTGGTGAGATCATATCTTTTCTATCTGATAGTGAGTGCCTATGAAAGCCATGCCAAGTGCCTTGTACAAATTAGACAAAGAACATCAGGTGAAGTCACCAGCTTGGGTGTTATGGACTGAATTTTTTCTTCCCCCAATTCATAAGTCAAAGCCCTATTATTTTACATGACCATATTTGGAGACAGAGCCTTTTAAAGATAATTGTGGTGAAAGGCAGGTATAAGAGTGAAGAGCTAATCAAATAGGCCAGGTATCTTTCTAGGAAAAAGAAGAGACACTCAGAAGTGCACACATAGGGAAAAGGCCACAGCAGAATGTAGGGAGAAGGTGACAGTCTGCAAGCCATCGATGCAGGCCTTGGGAAAGACCAAGTAAGATGACACCTTGATCTTGGACTTCCAGCCTCCAAGACTGTGAGAAAATGAGTATCTATAATTTCAAGCCATCCAATATGTGGTATTCTGTTACCACAGCCCTAACAAACTAATGTACTGGACAAAGGATGGGGTTAAATATAGTTTATTAATTGGGTCTGACCATGTTAAATGAGAAAAGAAAAAAGAAAAATATCATGGTACCTTCCAAAAGCCTATTTAGTGACTTATACTTTAAATCCGGAAGCAAAAGCATATGTTCAGAAGATTATAAATTTATGCATTCATTTACTCAAGAAATGGTTATAGAGTACTAGGTGAAAAGACACTCCAAAATGGTATATATGGGGCAAACATCTGCCAGACCTGTGCCTGTGTTCCTTCCGTCAGCTTTCTGGCAAACTGTCCTCTGATTGAAGATGCCCCTTCAAGCCCTTGTCCCATATGACAACAGTGGCCATGTAAATCTCGATAGACTACAACCCATTCTTACTGCCCTTGACTTCCTCAACTCCAGAGATCTGAACTGCCTTTTATGTTTCAGTTACACTCTCCCCACTTCACATTAAAATCTGCTACTAAGAACTATGGATTACTAAATTGTGAACCAGATACCTCCCTCCCTGACAGTGATCTGCCTTTCAGTCCACCTCCTCTCTTACCTATGACACAAGCCCAGAGGCGCTCAGTCCCTTTATTTTGTGTTGTTTGTTCCTCTAATGTCTCTCCTTAGACCCCTTCACTTTTCTTCCTCATCTGAAGTGTGGGGCTGTTAGTCTGTACTGCCTTTACTTATTGGTACATTTCCTTTATTAACATCAAGCACTTTCATTCTTAGTTGCCATGAAAAATTCTAAACCCAGGTCGGTTACAAAACATGACTTTTTGCTTCCTAGCTCAATGGCTGCCCGAGTAAATAATGAAATTTTAGCTAGTGATGCCCAGCAAAGACATATCTTATTTTAGCTGAGTCCTTAAAGACACCTGTTTGAATATGATTCCGTTTTTCATGAGGATTCTTAACAATGCATTGGGAAACACTTGAAATGAGAAGAGATCCTGTGATCATAGTGAGTAAAGTGAGTTATTTCTGGTTTTATTTTTTCTCTTACTCCTTCATCCAATATATAGCAAGTGCTTAAAAACTTCCACTTACCTTTCTTTATTAATGTCACCTTTTCTAAGCCACCAACATCTCCCACTGCAATACTGTAATATCTTCCTAATGGATCTTCCTTTTTCTACACTTGCCCCCGAGGAGCCCTTTCTCAGGCAGCAGAACGAGAAACTAATGCACAAGTTATGTGTGGCCACTTCTCTACTTGTTTTGTGATCCAATGGATTTCTGTCATGCCTTTTAAAAGGCATTTTTGTTCTCTAGCCTAAGAAGCTACAAATTCCTCCATGATTGTTTCCCAGTTTATTCCTTTATCATCAACTTCATTCCCTCCTTTGCCCATTTTTCTCTGAAATTTTCATTTAAATTTAACTTAATAGTTTAATCTTTCTCACTGTAAGGAAATTATTATTGCCTTTGGTCTGCCTAAAAATCTCATCTTCTTACTTTTTACCTGGACTGCTATCTCTTGTGTTTTAAGCCTCAACTCATGTTACTTCTAAAGAAAACACTTCCTAGACTACCTTGTTTATGTTCCCCCTCACCCTAACATTCTCCACATGAGTCTCCTTTTGTGTTTTCCTTTTACAGTCATCGCGTACTATTTATTCATTTCCATGTTATAATTTCTTAGTTAAGTAGAATATAAACTTCTGATATATTGGGGGGAAAGTGTTTTTTAATTCACTTTAATATACTTTGTGCAGTGTAATGCCTATCACATGTAGAATTTGATGTACATTTACTGAAAAAAAAAGAAAATAATACAGGGAGGAGAGAAGAAGGAGGAGGAGGAGGAGGAGAAGGACAAGGAGGAGGAAAAGGAGGAAGAGGAGGAGGGGAAGGAGGGGGAGGAGGAGGAGGAGGAAGAGGAAGAGACACAAGAAGAGAAAAAAGAAGGGGAGAAGGAAGAACAAGAAGATGACAAGGAAGGAGGAGGAAGAAAGAAAAGGAAAAAGTGAGGAGGAGGAATGGGAGGAGGAAGAAATGGAGTAGGGACAGGGAGAAAGAGAGAGAAAGGAGGAAAGAAAACCTATATCTTTTAGATGAGGATGAGGAAATTTGAAAGAAGGTAAGTGAAATGACATATTCAAGCCACATTCAAGATTAATGTTTTTTTTTACTCCATTACTGGTTGAGACAGAGTGGCTTGGATATTTGAGAAAGGAAATTTTCAGATGACCTGTCCTTGGTCACATAACGTTGTTGTTGTTGTTGGGTGCCATCAAGTCAGGTACGACTCATAGTGATCCTGGTCACATAATGTTGTTGTTGTTAGGTGCCGTCGAGTCGGTATCCGACTCATAGCGACCCTACATACAACAGCCAAAACACCATTGTCAGTGCTTCTGTGCTGTTCATAGGGTTTTCAATGGCAGATTGATTGCTGGGAGCAGGTTGCCAGGTCCTTCTCCCAA
>VMDO01040133.1:0-12156 GCA_007922755.1 Pedetes capensis | reverse complement strand
GTGTAGAACTACTGGCATGTGGTGGAGACTTTAGTAAATGAGGACTAGTGGAAGGAAGTTTGGCCCCTGGAGATATGCTCTTGAAGGGAATATTGGGACACCAACCCCTTCTTCTCACTCTCTGCTTCCTGGGCACAAAGAAGTGAGCAGCTTTGCTCCATGATGGGTTATCCACCATGATGTTTGGCCCCTACCAGAGGCCCAAAACAGAGCCAGCTGACCATAAATGGAGACTTCTGAAACTATGAGTCCCATAAACCTTTCTCCCTTGAAAGATGATTTTTCTCCAGTGTGTGTTATACAATAGAAAGCTGACTAACAGGATCATCTGTAGGACAAAGTCCAAGCTCCTTAGAACGAAGATAACAAGACCTTTGCATTTTGAGCCAAACTAGCTTTCATTCCTTCTCTGAAAATTTCTATATATTTTCTTTCTGTTTTTTAGAAAATTTTAATGTACAACATAATGTGATTCATTTGACATGCTTTTCATTGTAACATTTTCATATATGCATTTTGATAAACATTATTCATATAGGTTACCCCTTACCCTCCCCTATGCTTCCTCCCCTCTCACCCTTCCCATCTAAGTTTCCCATCTAAGTCTTCTCTATCTTTTACTTAGTAGTATTTTTCTATATGTCCTTGGGTTCCAGTTCTGTTTAAGATAGAAACTTTTCCTGTAGTGGTCTTGGTTTTTATCTTGTTAGAACAATTATATGCGATTTCTAGTCCATTTATATTGACATCATTCTTATCTTCCCCCCCCTTTTATTATGATCCGACCTTTGAGTAGGATTTTTCCTTCTTGTAATTTTGAATCAGCTCCCTCATATGGGTGAGAACATGTGTTGTTTCTTTCTGAGCTCGTGTTCGTTCACTCAAAATAATTTTCTCTAATTCCAATGGAATACTACTCAGCAATCAAGAAAAATGAAATAAGGTCATTCGCAGTAAAATGGTTGGAATTTCTATATATTTTCTGTACAGCATAAGAATAAGAGTATGACTTCTAAGATTTCCTTCCAGCCCTGACATTTTGTGATTCTGTGATTTGCTAAAGGAAATAGTGCTTAAGAAACATGACAAAAACCATGTTTCTTAACTTTCAGAAATATTTGTGTGTCATAGTAAAAAAAGAAAGTTTTAAATACAAATCAGAGAAGTATTGCCAGCTAAGAGAGAAGAAAATCTATATACCTGAGTGGAGCTAACCAATCCAAACAGAGTTTCATTTTTTGTCTAAGCTGCAAGCACCAAATCAACATTGATATAATTCCTTATCAAGGAGCACTACATATGCAAAGCTATGAAGCTGGGTGATCTAAGGGGCTGAATTGAGAGATGAAGCTATTATTTACATTAAAAATTAATTGGTTTGGGTAGGAAATAAAAAGAATATGCCATAGTCCATATGCAGGAAGTGGCTTGAGAAGGCTATTAACTGACAGGGTAGCAGTGGAGAAGTCAGAAGCCTCCTAGATTCTCCCCTCCCAACCCTTCCTCACATAGCAGCTGTGAGACCCTGATTTTAAATGACACTTTCCTCATTATACCTGCAGTGGGTCTGAATTAGATACATTTTAATGATGACTGAATGAGATCTATTTCAGGTGTAATGTGATTGGCTAGGAAAAACCTGATGACTATTTCAGATTAATCAGCTTTTCATTGGATTCTATGATCATATGTAAACAAAGTAAGCTAGTGTAATTGATCCGACTGGAATCCCTTTTAAATTATAGACTGATTCTCCTCTTACTTGGCTTCTCTAGGTCTTTCCTTTCAATGGCAGCCTTGAGCCCTCAGCCGCTTAGGCGCACTGCCAGGCTGAAGTAGGCATTGTAACCAAGCTCTGAGAACTCTGGGAATCTCTGCATTCTATGCTTGGGGAAATCTAGCAACATTTTCCCAAGCTTATGTATCATTCACAGAGAAACAAAGAGGGATAGAACACAAATGGAGATTGTGGGAAAAAGGTCAGTCAAAACAGCTAAACCTTTCTTGGATGGGAAATCCTAGGTTCTATCTACATGCATCAAGAGGAGGAAATGTAGATATTTGGGAACAGACAGGTTACTGAAGAAATTTGTTAAACATTTTTTTAAAACCCTTTAACCTATTGGATTTTATGGAAAGTATACATGAGTAGAATTTACAATCCTGCTTAACAAGGGAGGAGTTGTAATTTCCAGATTTTGAGTTTTACTCTGTCTCTAACTGCACTTAGCCAATGCTGACAATTCGTAAAAGTTAATTGCTGTTAGTCTTATTTTAAAAACTTGTTCAAAGATCATTTTACAACTAAAAATTGAAAGTATGTCTTGATAACAACATGTAATACTTATTTCACAATATGGTTTACTTGACCAGCGAAGAGCAATTAAAGATATGAGAAAATGTTTAGAAAACTGATTCAAAACTCATTGTTCTTTGAAGTTTAGCGCTTCAATCTCACCCTGAGTCAAAAGCATTATTTCATCCTACAAAAAAAAGCAAGATTTACATACCAAATTATAAACATGAGCAGTGAGCAATGGTAAGTCATTTAAAATCTCTTGTAGATTTAGTTAAGGATAGTAGTTGAATCTTTGCTTGTCATCATAGCAAAGTTTTCTTTTTAAGTCATTTGCTGACATGGCCTAGTTGACAGTAAAAGATGCTGTTACCTGTCATGAGCAAACCTTAGGGATTTGGTCCATATACTTAGAGCAAAGAAAACTAAGATTATCAAATAAATGCAAGATAAGAAGATTCCTACTTTTATACGTTTCAAGAAGTTGGAGACTCTTATATGTTTGTCTTTCTTTTCTTCTAGATTTTCAATTATCTGTGGATTGCTGTTGTTGTTGTTGTTAGGTGCTGATGAGTCTGGTCCGACTCATAGCAACCTTACGTACAACAGAAAGAAACATTCCCCTACACTGTGCAATGCCTGGCACTTTGGCAGTGCTTCTCTGCTTGATTACTGATCGGTATTTTAATTTTCTTTATGAAATAAGATGAAAAAATTTTAAACTCAATTAAATTATACTCACAAATTTCAAAAGAATAAATTAGAAACATAAAATAAATGAGAAGTTTAAGATCTAAAAAGAATGAAAATAATTCCACAAAATAAGTGTTAATTCCAATGTGAATTCAATAAACTAAGAAAATTTTGTAGTTGAAAATCATATCAAATAGATTAGTAAAAGACTAAGCATTATCTTTTGAAAATATATTTATCAATCTATAACTTGCAAACTATAAAATTCATCCATTTAACACATGATTAAGGGTTTTGTTACTATGTTGCAAAGGCTATGATACCATCACCACAATATTTCAGAATATTTTTTCTCCTGATATTTTTAAAGCATAATTGACAGATAAAATTATGTATATTTATGGGGTACAATGTGATATTTGGTATATGTGTACATTATAAAATTATTAAATCAAGATAATTAACATATTCTTCACCTTGCATACTTATTTTTCTGGTGAGAACATTTACTACTTTCTTAGTAATTTTCAAGTATATGATACACTATTATTAACTATAACTATGATGCCATGAAACAGATCTCTAGAATTCATTCAGGGGATGGGAATTAGCTCAGTTGGTAGAGCACCACTGTGAAGTTTCTGAGGTCCAGAGTTCAATTCTGAGCACCACAAAAATGGGAGAAGGACCTGGCAATCCACTCCCAAGACAATCCCAAAACAATCAGCCATTGAAAACCCTATGAGGGTCGCTATGAGTTGGACATGACTTGACAGCACCTAACAACAACAACAACAACAGAATTCATTCACCCTGCTAACTGAATCTTTGTTTCCCTTTAATCAACAGCTTCTAAATCCATCCTTATCCCCAAACCCTGGCAAATAATATTCTAGTCTCATATCTATGAGTTTTTTTTTTTTAGATTCCATCTATAAATGAGGCAATGCAGTATTTGTATGTCTCTGTGTAGCTTATTTCAGTTAGAATAATATCCTCCAGGTTCATCCATATGGTCACAAATGACAGGATTTCATTCCCTTTTATATTTAAATAATATTCCTCTGTGTAGGGGGGGAATGATTTTGAAAATCCCATTTGTTTTATTCATTAATCCATAGACAGACACTGAGGTTCACTCCATATCTTAACTATTGTGAACAACATTGCAAAGAACAATAAACATGGGAGAAGAGATATCTTTTCAGCATTCAGATTTCATTTCCTTTCAATATATAACCAGAACAGGCATTGCTAGTTGATTTGCTAGTTCCATTTTTAATTTTTTGAGGAACCTCCATATTGTTTCCCATAATGGTGTAGACAACTTATATTCCCACAGAGTCTGTTAGAGTTCCCTTTTCTCCACCTCCTCACTGACACTCGATTTTTGTTGTTGTTGTTGTTGTTTGCTTCTTGTTTTGCTTTGTTTTTTTGCTTTATTTTGTATTGTTTTGCCTTTTGAGAATATCCATTCTTAACTGAAGTGTTATATCTCTCTCTGTGTGTTTTTTTTTTTTCCAGTCCTGGGGGTTGAATCCAGGGCCTTGTGCTTGCATGTTTTTACAAGTACTGGACCACAGAGCTGCACCCGTTTTTGTTTTTTGTTTTTATTTTTACTTTTTTTTTTTTTTTTGAGACAGGGTCTCACTAAGTTACATAGACTGCCTCTGGTCTCGAACTTGCGATCCTCCTGCCTCTGCTTCCCAAACCTGTGGGATTACAGGCATGCGCCACTGTACCCGGCAGTCTCAATTTGTTTTGATATGCATTTTCTGGATGATTACTCACGTTGAACTTTGTTCATATAACTGTTGGCTATTTTGTGACTATGTTTTGTTTTATTTTGTTTGTTTGTTTGTTTGTTTTGCCATACTAGGGGCTTGTGTGGGAGAAGGATGTGGCAATCCATTCCAGAGGCAATCCCAAAATAATCAGCCATTGAAAAATAAGCGTCCAATAGGAGTCAGATATGACTCCACAGCACCGAACAACAAGGGGCTTGAATCCAGGGCTGCACACATGCTTTGCAGGCCCTCTACCACTGAGCTGCACTTCCAGCCCTTTTTAAATTTTTTTTATCTTGATACAGGGTCTCGCTAAGTTACACAGGCTGCCTCCGGCATCAAAATTGAGATCCTCCTGCCTCCACCTACTGAATCACTGGGATTACAGGCGTATGCCACTGTGCCTAGCTACATGTGTCTTCTGCTCTTCCCCCTCTTCTTATAGAATGACCAGTAGTCAACAATGGGAGCTCCACCTTAATGATGTCATCAAATATTAATCACTTCCCAAAGGCCCCACTTCTAAACAGCAGAGTAGGATGAGTTGCCCCTCTCTTAATGCCACACAATGAAGATTAATCTCCCACATGAGTTGGGGAAGAAAAATCATATTCAGCCTGTAGAAGTGCCTGTTAAACATATGGCTTACACATATTTTCTCCCATTCTGTAGGGGGTCTCGTCACTCTTTTTATTGTGTCTTATACTATGTAGAAGCTTTCAGTTTTACTTTTCTTCCCTGAGTTTTTGGGGTTCTCTCTATAAAACCATTGTCAAGACTATTGGTCTATGTGTCTTTTTCACTCTAGTACCATGCTGTTTTGATTACTATAGCTTTGTTGTATATTTTTAAATCATCAACTCCAAAGCAAGCACTGTACACATTAGCAATCACTCAAAGGATAACTTTTAAAATATACTGAACAGCCTCAGAATTTCTAACTATATACATTCGCAACATGTGTCATTCAAATAAATAGCTGAAGCAGTTGATCAAAGAAATGACATTTTTAAAATAATCTGCTAGTTTAGAGAAAAGTAATAATATTTGTTATGGTGGCTGTCAGGTGCTATCTAGTCTGGTACAACTCATAGCGATCCTACAGACAACAGAAAGCAACACTCTCCAAAACTGTGGCAGGTACACAATATTTTTTATATTTAAGCCCATTATTACAGCCACTGTGTCAATCCATCTAGCTGAAGGTCTTTTTTTCATTGACCCACCACTGTCCCAAACATGATGCTCTTCTCCAGGGACTCGTCCCTCCTGACAACATGTCCAAAATACTTCAGACACAGCCTAGCTATCCTCCCATCCAAGGAGCACTTTGGTTGCACTTCTAGGCCAGTGCAGTTGGTTCTTTTCTCAGTCCATAGTATATTCAATATTCGTCTCCAGCATCATAATTCTAAAGCATCAATTCTTCCCCTGTCTCCTTTACTCACTATCCAGATTTCACAACCATATGATGTGTCTGAAAATACCATAACGAGTCAGGTGCACCTTTGTCTTCAGTCTTTACCTTCCAATACTTTAAAGAGGTTTTTTGCAACAGATTTTCCCAATGCAATATATCTTCCGCTTTCTTGGCTGCTGCTTCCATTGGTGTTGATTATAGAACCAAGTAAAGCAAAATCTTTGAAAACCTCAATCTTTTCTGCATTTAGTATGAATTTGCTTACTGACTGAGTTGTACAGATTTTTATCTTCTTGATGATGAGGTACAATCCATACTGAAGGCTGTGTTCTTGGATATTATTTACTCAGCATAGAGGTTGTTGTTAATGGTTGTTTACAGTTATTTCTTTTCATTTTGAGTCATGCCACATCAGCAAATGAAAGTCACAGGGCTTTACTCCATTCACATCATTAAAGTTGTCCCTACTTTGAGGAAGCAACTTTTCCCTAGTCATTTCTTGAATGCCTTCCAGCTGGGGGGGCTCATTTTCTGGCACTATATGTGACAGCGTTTCTCTGCTATTCATATGATTTTCAATGGGTAATTGTTTGGGGAGTGGGTTCCCAGGTCCTTCTCTCTAATCTGTCTTTGTCTGGAAGCTCAGCTGGAACCTGTCCACCATGGGTGACCCTACTGATATCTGTAATATCAGTAGCGTAGCTTTCAGCATCATGCATCATGGAAGTTCCCACAGTATGGCAAATTGAGAGAAAACTGAGGGAAATAATACTACTAACATTATCTGTTTCTTGCTAAGTAATAATACTTGCTAGCATTGTCTACCAACTTTTAAAATGAATTAACTAAACAGAAAAACATGCATTTAATATATTTTAAGGAAATTAAAGAATTTTTTCAGTATCATAGTATAAGCCTGTTCTTACATTCAGCAGCAAAATGAAAAAGGAACCAATTGCAAAATACTAGAAACATTGCATGTTTCTTTACCTCCACCTGACTACTGTAGGTTTTTTTGTTTTGTTTTGTTTTTGTTTTTTTTTTTTTGCATTCAGAAGTGGGATATATGACTTTTAATGTAGGCATGGTTTTCAAAGAGAATAAAATATAGGCAGCCATTAGAGTGGACTGAATTGCATCCTGCTGAAACTCTTGCCCCATGTGACTATTTGGAGATAGAACTTTTAAAAAATAATTAATATGAACTGAGGTTATGGGTGGAACCTTAATCAAATATAACTGATATCCATACAGGAAGAGATAACAGAAAAAAAATCTTGTGAAGATAGTAAAAAAACCATGATCTGCACATCCAGGAAAGATCTCAGAACATAATAAACCTGGTAATACATTAATTTTAGCCTTTTATCTTCAAGATCTATAAGGCATAAATTTCTGTTGCTTAAAACACCAGTTTGTTTTGTTATGGCAACCATAGAAAATTAATATAGCTCCTAAGACAAAAGGGTTTATAGTTCTTGAAAATGACCTCTTTCACATTGACATAATAGGGTTCTTTTATCTTATGTGCACTACTGGGTTTGAACATAGTGTCTCACACATGGTATGCAAGTTCTCTACCACTGAGCTTTACCTCCAGACCCCTTTTATTTACCTTTTTTGTTTTGACACAGAATCTCACTAATTTGTACAGGCTGCTTCTGGTTTTAAAGTTGTGATCCTCCTGCTTCAGCCTCCAAAGTCACTGGGATAACAAGTGTTCACCACTTTGACCAGACAATGAGTTTCTTTTAAATTGTTCTACTCAGGGGTTGTAGCTCAGTAGGGGTGTACTTGCCTAACATGCATAAAGCCATGAGTTCAATTGCTAGTAGTGCAAAAACTGCATCTATTTTCTGAACATGTTGGGACAGACCTATTATCTCAGCCCTCAGGAGGCAGAGCCAGGAAGAACACAAATTGGAGGCCAGCCTGGGCTATACATTGAGACTGTCTCAAAAAAAAAAATGTTCTAAACTCACAGAAGATCTCAACCTGAAATAGTGGCACTCATTGCAAGAAAGGACATGAGAGCTGTGTAAAATTATGTTTAACTTGTTTTTCTACTACATACCAAAACAAAAGGTAGGTAGCAAGGATAAATGGGAACATCATAATAAGTAAATAAAATTAACATGTAAAATAACAAACCAGTGACTATTTATCTTGAATCACAATTTTTATTCATTTAATAGGTATTTATTGAGAGCCTACTATATGATTAGGTAATAGGCTAGTTGCTAGAAATAAAATCAATCCAGTTACTAACCATATGGTACATGTAGTATAATGAAGTGAAGGAAATAGAAAATAAACAAATAAGCAGAAAAATGACAATTAAAATTTGTGTTATGACTATGTGAAATAAATGAAATTGCTAAGATGAGTATGATGTCAAGGAGTATTTTAAATTGAGGCCTCAAAGAAATCATTTTTGAAGACTTTCAGGTGGAATACAAACACAATATAGCCTTGTGAATACTTGAGAAGTGTTTCATGTGTGATGAAAGGACCAGCATGGACAGTGTTTGTGCATGCTCTTGATGTGCATCTAAGGATGGCAGCAATCCAACAGAGTATGGAAATGACTACATACATACTTGTCATCTGCAGGCCACACGTTGAGCAAATATCACAGATAATATAGGGCTGTCACACCTGGGAGGATTGTGCGTTATTAGATATGGAATCCAGGGAGACATTCATTGGATAATCACAGATACCATACCATTAGAAATACAGACATATGCAAAGCCAGCTTAAAGAGACACTGGCTAAATCTAGGATAATTTAAGCTTCAATAGATAATAATAACAATGGATTATAATCTATGAAATCAATGAGTCTACAATGATATAGTAGAATATAACTGTAGCCTGGCATGGTGGCACATACCAATAATCCCAGTGACTCAGAGGCTGAGGCAGGAGGATCATGAGTAAAAGGTTAGAGGCAGACTACACAACTTAGACCCTGTATTAAAATAAAAATGAAAAGAAGGCTGGGGTACAGTTCAGGGATAGACTGTCTGCCTAGCATGTGTGAGTCCTTGGGTTCAAAACCTTCAGCACCACAAAAAATATGAGTGCGTGTGTGTGTGTGTGTGTGTGTGTGTGTGTGTGTGTGTGTGTGTGTATGTGTGTGATCATAGAATTGGAGACAGAAAAATCTCTTTCTTATAATACAATGATAACAACTAGCAAATCTCAATTGGGAAATAGTAAATGAATCCATCTCATGTTGTTGCCATAGAGTTGGGTTCAACTCATAGGAATCCTATGTACAACAAAATGAAACACATTCTGTGCCAGACACAGGATGATCTTTTTTATGTTTAAACTTATTGTTGTAGACACTATGTCAATCTATGTAGTTCAGGGTCTTCCTTTTTTATTTTTATTTTTTGTTGACCTGTCACTCTCCCAAACATGATGCCCTTCTCCAGGGACTGGTCCCTTCTGACAACATGTCCAAAATATGTCAGATGTACTCTAGCTATCCTTGCTTCCAAGGAGCACTATGGTTGCACTTCTTCTAGGACACATTTGTTGATTCTTTTGGCAGTCCATGGTATATTAAATATTTATCCCCAGCAGCATAATTCAAAAGCTTCAATTCTTTTCCTATCTCCCTCATTCAATGTCCAGCTTTCAAAACTATATATTGTGACTGAAAACATCATGACATAAGTCAGGAACACCTTCATCTTCAATGTGATACTTTTACTATTCAACACTTTAAAGATGTCTTTTGCAACAGCTTTTTCCAATCCAATGCATCTTTTGATTTCATAACTGCTGCTTCCACAGGTATTGACTGTAGATAAAAGTAAAGAAAAATCTTGAAAAACCTGAAACTTTTCTCGGTTTATCATGAAGTTGTACACTGACTCAGTTGTAAGGATTTTTGTTTTGTGAATATTGCAGCATAATCCACAATAAAGATGTGTTCTTTGATCTTCGTCAGTAAATCTTTCAAATCTGCTTCACTTTCAGCAAGCAGAATTGTGCCATCTACATATCACAAGCTTTTAATGAGTCTTCCTCCAATCCTGATACCACATTCTTATTCATAAACTCAAGGTTTTTGCATTATTTACTAAGCACAGGAGTTGAAGAGATATGGTGAAATGATACAGCACTGACACACACCTTTCTTGACTTTAAATCAGGCAGTGCTTCCTTGTTTTGTTTGAAGGACTATGTCCTTGTCCGTGTACAGATTCCTCATGAGTGCATTAAGTGCTCTAGTATTCCCATTCTTCACAATGTTATCTATAATTTGTTGTGATCCACACAGTCAAATGCCTTTGCATAGTCAATAAAATGTAGACAGACATATTTCTGATATTCTCTATTTTCCACTAATATCCATCTGACATCGGCATTTTTCCCTGCCCTCTTCTGAATCCTGCTTGATTTTTTAGCAGTTCCCTGCCTATATACTGCTCCAGTTGCTTTTGAATGATCTTTAGCAAAATTTTGCTTGCATGTGATATTAATGATATCCTTTGATAATTTCTGCATTAGGTTTGATCCCCTTTCTTGGGAATAGGAACAAATATGGGTCTCTTCCAGTCAGTTGGCCAGGTAGCTCTTTTCCAAATCTCTTGGCATAAACATGTTAGCACCTCCAGTGCTGTCTTCTCTAGCTGCCTTTTGAAATCTTGTGTGTAGTTATTTAACTTTGTCATGCTTTCCTTTTACTTTAACTGCTTATCCACATAACTGTAAAATGCTTTGCAAACATTTAAGTCTGCAACTAATTAATTAAAGATCCCTGCTTGGACTTCTACTGTGGATCTTAAGTATGAGATTTGACTCCTCACCCTATAACACCTATAAAACTGGACAAAATATATGAGTCAGTTGTTTTCAGGCATTGGAAAATTATGGCCAAAATGCAAGTTTTGACAGAAGGAAACAAGAAGTGAAGCCCATGTTTACACAAGCTCTGTGTCTGAGGAAAATATCCAAATCATAGACAATGGAGGGTTTGCCCAAGTAACTCATGGGGATCTTACTAAAATAAGGAAGCAGAAATTATATTTCAAAAGTGCTTAAGGGTTTGGAATGCATGGGACAATGTTTTAGAGCAGAAGGAGCTGCCCACAGGATGGTCCCTGGAAGTCTCTGGAAGGGGGAGTCCCTTAGCCATCATAACTGAGTATTAAGAAGCCTACGTGCAGAGAAAGACATAGTAAGATCAGAGATTTCAGTTGCACTAACATTGAAATTAATAAATACTTTTTTATATTTAAGGAAATACAACTCACAACAAGAAAAGCAGGTTAAAATAGGCAAATAATTTGAATAGACATTCCTTCAAAGAAAATATGCAAATGACTAATAAGCACATGAAAAGATGCTCAACATCATGAATAATTAGGAAAATAAATATTAAAGCCATAGTTAGCTAACATTCACACTCTTTGCAAAGATACCCAGAAAATTTCTAGTAATGGTAAGAATACAGAAAAATTGTGAGTTTGTGAACTGTTGATGGAAATATAAAATGGAAATCAAGATTCTCCTGCAAAAAAGTGAAAATACAATTACCATATGATCCTTCAATTTGATTTCAAAAAATTAAAAGAAGGGACTGAATGAATTTTTGTTCATCCATATTTATACCAGCATTTTCCACAGTAGCTAAGATATGGAATCAATCTAGGTATGCATTAATGGATAACAAACAAAATGTGATATATATTCAATAGAATTTTATTCTACCTTATGAAGGAAAAAATCTGGTACATGCTACAACATGAAGGAACATTGAGAAAATTATGTCAAGAAAAATATCCTCATCAAAAAAGGACTAATACTATATGACATTATTTCTATTAGGTATGTAAAAAAATATAATTCATAAAGACAGAAAGTTGACTGAGGAGTGGGGGAAATGAGGCTATTGTTTAATGGGCATGGAATTTCAGATTCAGAAGATGAATTCTATAA
>VMDO01040132.1:0-12163 GCA_007922755.1 Pedetes capensis | reverse complement strand
GAGTTATTTCTGGAATTTTACAGATGATCTTTTCAGATCTTGGTGGACCATAGGTAACTGAAACCTCCAAAAGTGAAACCAAGGGTAAAGGCAGGGCTACTGTACTTCCCATCACTGTTGTGTTTTCTACAACCACAAAAGCACCTGGCTTCAGTTGTCAGTTCTTCTCCTGCACAGCAACAAAGATCTTAGAAATCTGCTCCAAAACAGTGGAAAGTTTATTTCTATAAGTAAAACTAAGGGCTAAAGAGAAAAAAATTAACACTAAAAGGAAGTTTAAAATTTTCTAGTTTTCCTGGCCAATCTGTGATGGAAAGTAGGGGCCTGGTACTGTGCCGTTCTAGAGAGAGAGAAGCAACACTGGATGATCCTGTCAACTTCCTGCACAGAATTTCCCTACTGTGCAGCCTGACAAATGGGCTTCTTCAAGCAGGCAACAATGATTGCCAGAAGCGCATGAATGGGCAGGACTTCATTCATGTAATTGAGGTCCACCTGGATTTTCATTTGCCTGGAAATTTCCCATCTTTCAAGCCCTAAAACTTAGACAACCAACCCATCTACAGCAGCATACACTTCCCTGCTCCAGTCATCATTATCCTTCTACAGTGGATTGTTTTAGTCAAGATTTTATTAGTAGCTGCCATTACCTTGGTTATTTATTTACTCACATGCTTTGCAAGTGCTCTGACATTGAGCTGCACTCCCACCCCATTTTTAATTTTTTTATGTTGAAACAGGATCTCCTGAAGTTACTTAGGCTGCCTCTGGCCTGTAATTTGAAATCCTCCTGCTTCAGCCTTCTGAGCCTTTCTTTTTTTATTCCCTTATTTTGATTTATGAGAGAATGGAGTACTTATTAGTATTATCATCATCATCATCATCATCATTATTTTTTGTGCTGGGGATGGAACCCAGGACTTTGCACATCCTAGGCAAGTATTCTCCCACTGAGTGATATCTTCAGTCCAAGTTTCTGCCTTTCTCATGTGTTCCCAGGGCTGGGATTTAGCTCAATTGTTAGAGCACTGAGCTGCAGTCTCTGAGGTCCCGAGTTCAATTCCCAGAACCCCAAAAATGGAAGAAGGGCCTGGCAATCCACTCCCAAGGCAATCCCGAAACAGTCAGCCATTGAAAACCCTGTGAGGGTCGCTATGAGTCGGATACTGACTCAACGGCACCTAACAACAACAACAACAACAACAATAACAATGTGTTCCCAAATGATGCTGGTGCTGTTTATCAAGTGACTGTATCTGAGTACCAATAGTTTACTTTAGATTTCTTCTGCTTGAATATTACAATTATTGCATTTGTGAAATCAGCAGAATATCTTAAGTGATTCAATGCTACTCTTCAAATAATGCAAAGAAAAAATATATTAACCATTTAAAACAAAATTATTTAGCATTCTTCCTGTAGATATCATTCAAATATTCTTGGGACATAGTTTATAGGTTTTTGTTTTGCTTTATTTGTTTTTTTTTTTTTTTTATTCACTTACCCTTTAAATTCCTTGCAAGACTGCATGCATTCCAGGATGGTTATCTAATTTGGGCACTGCACAACTGGATGCAGCATTTTCCAAACTTGCTTTGGAAAAATTCTCCCTTCTCATGTTCTCTTGTTCAGATAAGTCTTCCAATAATTGCACTTATTGGCTTATAGTCATTATTTATTCATAATATCATCATGACTCCCTTAGAACACACTGAGGCAACAAAACCATTTCTGCTCAGGGATCACTAACAATGATGACCAACCCAGGTGGCATCTGGAGCGTTTCCTCCCTTCTCTATCTTCCACCCACCACTGGACCATATCTGTATATAGCAGGAGAAAGAGATTGACAAAGAAAAAAAAATAGAGGGGCAAATCTGAACCAAGATATTAATGTTGAAAAGAGTAAGATAAAGAGGCCATATCTCCAGACTTTTCTGTTATCAGAACCACTTAATTGTATTGTTTAATTACAAATTATTTGATATTTAATGAGGTATACTTAAAGTGTATTGGAATCCTTGTTTATGTTTATCCCTCAGTTTTCTTACTTAATTAGCTTCTCCAATGACTAAGGTCTTGCTTTAGCAACACTAATGTCTTCCTAGAGTGTTTTGAGGATAAATATTATAATATAATGCATGCAGAAAATGAGCACTTGATAGACATTGAATGTAGTCATAATACCATGCAATTTAAAACAACGTCTGTTCAGTACTAACATTGGCTGAAAAGAAATGAGAATGAAATAAAGGTAAACACTGCTTCGGCATTCCTCTCATATCTTCTCATCTGTTTCTTTAAGAACACTTAGCCATTTTCTAACATATTATGTAAGTTATTTATTATCATCTTATATTTCATCTTCTGTCTGCATAGATAATGTTACTGTCCACAGAGTCAGGAAGTGTTATCTGTTCTAGGTATTAATATATCCAAGCACTCAGAAAAGTGTTTGATAGGTTCTAAGAGATTAAGAACAGATAATAAATAGTTGTTGAATAAATTCATAAATGTAAAAAAGATTTTCTCTGTTGTTGGGGGATTGTGAGGGATCTTCTGAGGTTCTCACTTGGTTCTGGAAAGGAATAGAAAAAAACGCAGACTGGGCTGTGGGGCCATTGGGTCTCTGGTAGAGATAAATCATGATTTACTTCCAAAACCTTTAATCCAGGGCAAAAGTTCCAAATATTCTACAAAAACATGAATCAAAGTAAGCACAACAGAACAGTAAGATACCATGAAAGTCAGGAAAAGCAACAGATGTCAGAATCAAACTTACAAAACATTTGAGTAATGGAAACTTTGCACTGAAATACATCTTGGGGGAGGAAAACTAAGTTAAAAAAATCCTTAACAAAAAAAATAAGAGACAAATCCAAATAAACTATTAGTCATATAAATGAAGGGGTTTACTATTCAATCCCCCACATGTCTCTCCTTTAGCCATCCCATGGGGTCTTGCATGTTGCTGTGATGCTGAAAGCTATGGCACCAGTATTACAGATACAGTAGGGTCACTCATGGCGGACAGGTTTCAGCTGAGCTTCCAGATCAAAACAGACAAAGGAGAAGGGCAAGGCTAACTGACTCTGAAATAATTAGCCACTGAAAACCCTATGAATGGCAGAGAAGCACTGACTTAATGCTGGGCATGGCACATTGTTGAGGAATGGTTTGTTCTGTTGTGCTAACAGTCACTATGAGTCAGACGAGACTTGACAGCACCTAACAACAACAACATTTGTAACGTTCAGGAGTATTAAATTATTTTTTGTGGTTGACAAGGATTTTATTCAATACTATAAAGTCTATAAAAGTAATTTGGAAATTATTATTGACACTATAACTCTACCATTCTTACAAACTTAATCTTTTCCATCATTCGACTGTTCATTATAAGACAGATCCATTTTTTTGCTCAGCATGAAATAGAAAATAGGTAAAATTGTTGTTGTTAGGTGGCATTGAGTTGGTGTCTGACTCATAGTGACCCTACATCCAACAAGTGAGCAGTATTGTCAGTGTTTCTCTGCTATTCATAGGGTTTTCAACAGCTGATTTTTTTGGGAAATGGGTTGCTAGGTCCTTCTCCTAAGCCTACATCACTTGGTGTTCCCAGGTGGTCTCCCACCTAAGTACTAACCAGGCCCAACCCTGCTTAGCTTCAGAGGTTTGACAAGATCGATGCCACAGTGGTATGGCTGCAGGCCTAGGTAAAATTATATACATTAAAATGTGAGGAAAATGGGTAGAAGTAGAAAAATGTGTTTGGGCAACAAGAGGTAAATAATATTCATAAGTTAATTAAGGAAGCTAAAAATCTGATTTTTGAAATTCTAGCAATTCTATACTGTTTCACTATTAAATATAGACAGTTTGGACAATATGTTGATGATATTTTGTGCCTACTGTTGTAAGAACTTTATATTTAGCAATGGCCTGAGAAAAGACTTTACTATTAACATTTATGATGTGAGTATAATTCCTGATGTTAAGGTAATTTGAATGAATTTTTGCAACTACATTAATATCCTATTAATTTTGATTTCAGCATGTTGCCCAAAGCAACAGAATTATATTTTTTCCACTTCATAGAGTTTTGTTATTAATGCAAAACATGATGCCAAAATATCACCAATACTGTACTAGTCCAGAAGGAACAAACTAAAATAACATCAATATTCATTATTTCCTGCAGTTCCTAATGTTTCTTTTTATATCTAATAACAAATTATACAATGATTTGGAATTTAGAAGAACATTAAAGCATCTAATTAAAGCTCTGTAATACCATTATTTTGCAGAACTATTTGAGAGAATCTTAGTTAGAATCATGTTAAGTTTGCCAATGTGCAATTGATTCACCTTTAAAAAATGCTCAAATAAACTTTAAAGTCGTATTTCCTTCCCTTTTACATAATTTTCTCCTAGTTTTTTCCTTCTATTTAGTCAATGTTTGCCCAAAATAGCACCTGGGCATCTGATCCTGCCTGATCTCAGAAGCTAAGCAGGGTCGGCCTGGTTAGTCCTTAGATGGGAGATCACTTCGGAATACCAGGTGCTACATGCTAGGGAGAAGATCCTGGTAACCTACTCCTGAAACAATCAGTCATTGAAAACCCTAGGAATAGCAGACAAGGATCGACAATAGTGCCGGGTATGGTACTGTGTCAGAGAGTGTTTTGTTCTGTTGTACATAGGGTCACCGTCACCATGAGCTGGACGCAACTTGATGATACCTAACAACAACAAAAATTCACATGTGGAAGCTCTACTTTCTAATAACTAAGAAAGTAAAGGTATTTAGAGACAGGAGTCTTTAAAGAGTAATTAAGATAAAATGAGAGTGCAAAGGAGCGTCCTAACCCAGTATAACTATCCCCTCATGCAATGAGGAATTGGCACACAGACACCCGTGGAGAGGTAACTTGTGGAGACACAGGGAAGAGATGGCCACCTGTGAGACAGGAAAAAGTCTCAGAAGAAACCTTGATCTTGGGCCTTTGGCTTCCAGACCGGTGAGGAAATATATTTTTGTTATGTACACCCTGGTCTGCAGTAATACGTCACAACAACTGTAGGAAATTAATAAAGTCCAATCAGGATGAGAAAAAAAAAAAGAGATGTATTAGAGCAACTTGTGAACTGTCCTCAGGTTACACTCAGGTTTGCCTTATGGTGGGAAGGAAGCCCTGGCTGATTATGTGCATGGAATGACTTCCATATGAACTCATTCATTAACACCAGAAAGAATGAACCAGTGGAGTTTATAGAACAAACTGGAATTTGGCAGAGAGAACTAAGCTCTGTCTTCAGACGCACTGAAGCAAATGAAAGTTTTCCCTGAGTGGGTGTGGGAGAGACAGCAGGGAATCTGCTCTGTGTAGTTAAGTCACAGCCACATTGAATGTTTTAATGCTTAGTTTTTCAGTTTTAAGTTTTTGTTCTTGGATGTCAGGGTTCAAATACCAGCTTTCTGATTTTCCTAAATCATAGAACTCGATTTAATCTCTCTTAGCTTCCATGTCCTTATGTCCTTATTTTAAATGACAATACCACTTACCAGGGGTGGTTGTATAGATTAAGACACTTAGTATAACCAGAGGACCTAAAGTACTGATTGCACATGGCTCACACGGGGACAGTACTGGTTATTATTTCTCTTCATTCACTTACTGCTAACTCCTCAGAAACTCCTGAATATTTCACTATTTTCCATAAAATATCCAGAGAAAATTTGAGGTTTATATTGTTCTTGTTAAAAATATTACTCCAGCCAGGCAAGGTGGCGCATGCCTGTAATCCCAGCAGCTCAGAAAGCAGAGGCAGGAGGATCACAGGTTCGAGACCAGATGCAGTCTGTGTAACTTAGCAAAAAAAAAAAAAAAAAAAAGGGTTGGGGGGTGCAGCTCAGTGGTCCAGCACTTGAAGAGCATGTAAGCAAGAGGCCCTGGGTCCAATCCCTAGTACCACAAAAAAAAAAAAAAAAAAAAAAACTTCATCATTTATGAAGCAATTTCTAAAAAGTATAAATTAGATGATTTTTTTTTCCAGTACTAACGTGATAGGCAAGTGCTATACCACTAACCTGTGTGTGTCCTTGGCCTTGTTTTTAATTTTTAATTTTGAGACAGGGTCTCATCAAGTTGCACCAGCCACCTCTGGCCTTGAACTCATGATCGTGCCCCCTCAGCCTCCCTCACTGGGAATACCACGTGCTACAGGCTAGGGAGAAGGACCTGGCTGCCCACTCCCAAGATGTGGGTCATCTTGTCCCCTGGTGTTTAGGCTTTTGGTGAGCAGTGACATGTAATGGGCCTGTCTTGTCACTCTGTGCTAATCCCAAGAAGCTCTTTCACACATATCTCTTCTAGCTATTTTAGTCACTGAATTTTTAATTTTTTGCTTTCTAATTTCCTGTCCAGCTGGCTAACTTAACTATTACTCAAGAATCAATATGTATGGAAGCCCAGAGGCACCTCTCCTTCCTGTCAAAGCAAGCCAGTCTGTCCACTCATGTGATTTTCTTTTCCCATATATATTGGGTCTCCCACTGGATAGGCACAGAATTCAATGCCCACTCACTTGTGGGCAGGGTCAGTATAGGATGTGAGCACCCACCTACCCAGGCCTGTGCATTTTTCTCTTGGGCTAAATAGAACTCCCTATGAAGGAAAGTAGGTAAAGAGTTAGAAGTAGCTAGTGTGAGGTGTTTACTTGTAAACTGGAGTTTACTTATACTGTTTAGAACTGTTGAAGACCATTTTCATATGCTAGACCTGAAGAAGCAAGAGAAGTATTCAATTACTAGAAAATAAGGTAATATTGAAATTTTTCTAACAGAAGTACGGTGTTTCACAGATGTGCACAGACAAAATGCAGCAATTCCACAGTGACATCGAGTGTCCATCTTCTGGTTCACCCCATCGGGCAGCCCTTTAGGAAGCCAGAAAACACACAGTTATGGGACATTTGGAAAGGTCAGGAGGCCAATCTCTCAGGGACCAGATCAGAATGGAAAGCGGTAAAGATGGATCTGAAGAGTAAGTGGAAAGCACACAGAAGACTTAGTATGTATTTTTCACCTGCGTGTTTTCAATACACTGTTCTGAAATTTTTGATATGTTTCTTTTAATCAGCATATGATGACATTTTTGGTATTGTGTTGGTTGCTTAATCTAATTCTATTACTTATGATTTCACAGTATATTTAACATGTATCAGTTAATATAGATTACTGATTTTATGAGCATGTAGCAGATAACTCCTTAGAGTGGCTTCACCAGATGGGGAATTGTTTCTTCCTTGGTAACTGGAATATCAGAGAGTACCATCCCAGGGCTGTGGGAGTTGCTTAAGTAAGTCATGCAGGAAGGACCATTCACCCTTCATCCACAGCTCTGTCCATGACCTTACCTGTAGGCATTCATTGCCTTTGCACTAGGCAACCAGAAAGTGGTGGTGGAGGTTGAGTGGAGATAAAATTATGTGGAATGGAGGCTATGTACGTTTTCATAAAACATGAATATGAACTTATGCAGCACCCTTCTTATTTTTTCTTCAGCACCAGAACCATGATCACTAGCAAATAATAGAATGTCTGGCAATGTGCATTTTATGCCAGGCATATTCCTCCAGGGAAATAATTACAGTTTCTTTTGTTAAGAATCCTGAGTAACAAAAAGAGTATGCAGAAAAGTATTATTATGATCAAGTCAGAAATTAATAAAATAGAGACTAGAAGAACAATACAAAAATTAACAAAACCAAGAGCTGGTTCTTTGAAAAGATTGACAAAATTGACATTCCTGTAGTCAGATTCACCAAAACAAATAGAAAAAAGGCCCAAGTTAAAAAAAAATCAGCGATAACAACACAGACATTACAATGGATACCAATGAAATTCAGAAGATCATCAGAGACTACTTTGAGAAATTGTACTCCCTCAAAAATGAAAATGCAGAAGAAATGGATAAATTCCTTACACATATGACTTACCAAAACTAAACCCTGAGACATAAGCAAATTAAACATGTCTGTGTCAACCCACTGAGATAGAGACTATAATAAAAAAATCTCCCAACATAGAAAAGCCCATGTCCTGATGAGTTTACAGCTGAATTCCATTGAACCTTTAAAGGAAAATTAATATTTTCCTCAAAGTATTTCATAAAATAGAAAAGGGAGGTATACTTCCAAATTCATTCTGCAAAGCCAGTATCATCTTGGTAACAAAACCAGATATAGACTCTGCAAAGAAAGAAAACTATAGACCAATCTCCCTGATCAACATCGGTGGAAAAAATCCTCAATAAAATTATGGCAAAGCAAAATCAGCAGCATATAAAAAAGATCATCTATCATGATCAGGTGGGCTTCATTCCACAGATGCAAAGCTGGTTCAACATATGTAAATATTAATGTAATTCACATATCAAGAGACTTGCAGGCAGAAATCACATCATCATCTCACATGATGCCAAGAAGGCTTTTGACAAAGTTCAACATCCCTTCATGACAAAAATCTTGGAGAAATTAGACATAGAGGAACTTATCTCAATGTCATAAAAGCCATCTATACAAACATATAGCCAGCATCATATTAAACACAGAAAAATTGAAAGCATTTCCTCTAAGATCAGGAACAAGAAAAGGATGTCCACTCTTTTTTCTCTTATTCAATATGGCAATTGAAGTCCTTGACAGAGTAATCAGGCAAGAGAAAGAAATTAAAGAAACACAAATAGGGAATGAAGACATCAAATTATCCCTGTTTGCAGATGACATGATCCTATGCCAAAAACCCCTAAGTATTCCACTAGAAAACTCTTAGAGCTAATTAGTTCCTTCAGCAAAGTAATTAATACACAAAGTAATTAACATAATTAACACACAAAAGGTAGGAGCATTCTTTTATAGCCATAGTAAACAGGAAGAGAAAGAAATGAGAACAATATCCCATTAAAATAGGCCACCCCCAAATTAAATATTTAGGAATCATTGTAACCAAAGACCCTAAAGACTTCTACAATGCAAACTTCAAAACATTAAACAAGCAAATACAGGAAGATACTAAGAGGTGGAAGGACTTCCCCTGCCCATGAATTGGAAGAATTAATATTGTGAAAATGGCTATACTACTGAAAGTGATTTACAGATTTAATGCAATCCTCATTGAAATTCCAATAACATACTTTGCAGACCTAGAAAAAAAAAAGTCCTAAAATTCATATGGAAGCAAAAAAGACCACATAAAGCCAAAACAATCCTAAGCAGCAAAAACGGTACAGGAAGGTTCACATTACCTGACTTCAAACTACAGGGTCATAGTGGCAAAAACTGCCTAGTACTTGCATGGAAATAAGCATGAAAGTCAGTGGAACAGGATTGAAAATGTAGAGATATACCCACACAGCTACAGCTGCTTAATCTTTGACAAAAAGGTTGAGGATGTTCATGGGAGAACAGATAGCCTCTTCAACAAATCGTGCAGGGAAAACTGGATATCTAATTTCAGAAGAATAAAGACAGACCTGTATCTCTCAATGTGTATGAACATCAACATAAAGTGAAGGAGAGATCTCAACATAAAACCAGAAACCTTAAAACTACTAGAAGAGAAGATAGGGAACACACTCTAACACAGAGACATAGGCAAGAACTTCCCCAATAAGACTCCAATTGCCCAGGAAACGGCATACTAAGAACTGACAAATGAGATTACATAAAACTAAAAAGCTTCTGCACAGCAACGGAAAAAATTAACAGAGTAAGAGAGAACTCACAGAATGGGAGAAAATCTTTGCAACCTATACATCTGACAGAGGTCTAATTTCTAGCATATAAAAAGAACATAAGAAACCAAATACCAAAATAACAAAAAACCCAGTGAATAAGTAGACAATGGAACTAAACAGATAGTTCTCAAAAGAAGAAATACAAATGACCAATAAACACATGAAAAAATGCTCAATATCACTAGCTAGCTATTGTTGTTATTGTTAGGTGCCGTCAAGTCGGTATCCAACTCATAGCAACCCTCATAGGGTTTTTCAATGGCTGACTATTTCACGATTGCCTTGGGAGTGGATTGCGAGGTCCTTCTCCCATTTTTGCAGTGCTGGGAATTGAACTCGGGACCTCAGAGACTGCAACTCAGTGCTCTAACAACTGAGCTAAATCCCAGCCCAGCTAGCTATTAGAGAACTGTAAATCGAAACAACACTGAGATTCCATGTCACTCCAGTAAGAATGATCAAGAGTAACAACACAAATAATAATAAATAAAAAAACTGATGAGGATGCAGAGAAAAAGGAACACTTTTACACTGCTGGTGGGACTGTAAGTTAGTTTAGCTATTTTGGAAATCAATATGGACCTACCTTAGAAAACTATAAATAGAATTACCATATGACCTAGCTATACCACTCCTGGAAATATACGCAAGGAAGATAAGTCATCATACCACAGGGACACCTGCACTTCCATATTTAATGCAGTGTTCTTCACAATTGCAAGGGTATGGAATTAACCAAGATGTCCATCAACAGACAGGTGGATTGAAAAATTGTGGTATATATACGCAATGGAATATTACTCAGGAATAAAGAAGAATGAAATTATGTCACAAATTTGTAACAAAATGGATGGAACTGGAGAACAACATTTTAAGTGAATTAATACAGATTCAGAAAGAGAAATACTTTATGTTCTCACTCATATGTGGGAGCTAATTCTAACTTAAAGGAAGAAAAAAGATTATATATATTTAGATATATAAAAATGAACAATCATAGCTGTCTAAGAAGGAAAAATACAAGCAGATCAGAAAGAAGAGGGGAGTGGATCAATGAGTGAGAGTGGAAGTTGGAGAAGGAATGGAGTGGGGAAATAATGCAGAAGGATAAAGAGTGAGAGAAAACTCTCAAAATATAGGATGCAACTATATGAATACTTGAAAAGTATAGGGAGTAGGATAAAAAATCAGTGAGACTATAACTCATCATTGCATATGATTTTCATTACATATTAATTGAGTTTCCTACTTCTTTTCTTCTTTACATTGTTCTGGAAAATACGTGAGATGAAGAATGTGTAAGTAAAATTGATGTAATAGTTGCATAATAGATGTAGCAAATGACTTATTACTCTGTACCCACATTTACAAATGATATAAAAGCAAAATGAATTAAAACAGTACGAGTAAATATTGGGAAAATAAATGTAAGAGGACACATGTTAGATGAGTTATTTTTCCTTATTATTAACCTTGATACAATCAGACACCTTTGTTACATTGCATTTGAATTTTATCAATACCTTTGGACATACTAAGACAGTTAATTCTCACTTAGGCTCAAAAGGTGATATGAAATGCTTGATTCAATGTTGTAGACTTTAACCTAATTCTTGATACTTTAGAGTCTTTGGTGTCAATATTTTGTTAAAATAGTCTGTGTATTATCTGGTTGGATAGACACTTTCCCATGTAAGCAGATCAGCAGTATCCCAGTAACTAAAAGATTATTAGAAAACATGGTTTCTTTACATGACATTCCTGGGAAAATTTCAAGTTATAAAAGAGGTAAATGAGGTGGCACAAACACAATGACATGCCCATCATCCCTGCCACCATCAATCTTCTGAGAAGGTTGAAATGACAAATGACATTTTAAAACTGAAATGGGCAAGGCTGTCTACATTGTCTCCACAGTCAGATCCGCCTCAAGAGAAAATGCAAATCAATTCCTTACAAAGCAGGTCCTAGATGAACTCCAATGCCACTAATAACAGAAATCCATCCTATGCCTTTAATTGATGATGGGACCCAGTACTTCAAGGTTACAATCCATTGTCCCAACATGTATTTTTACCAGGTAGAGGAAACCTTCTCTGAGCCACCATATGATGGCTGCCAAGCCTGTTACAATCTAGAACCTAGAGATTGAGTCTTTTGAAGATGACAACAGAGAAGGACTGTCCTTGAGCCTTGCTAACAGAGACCACACCAAATTGTCCTCATTCCCTACCCTGAAGCAACTCTACAGTGCCTCAGACCTTCATCCACCATATCCCTGTTCAAGGGCCACTCCTGACTTCTGGGAAGGCTCACCTGTTAGGGACCTGCAGAAAGCTGCCCAAGAAGGTTCTCCACAGGAA
>VMDO01040131.1:0-12162 GCA_007922755.1 Pedetes capensis | reverse complement strand
ACTAAACATCAACAAAACAAAAATCCTTACGACTGGGTCAGCACGCAACTTCACATTAAATGGAGAAAAGATTGAGGTTGTCCAAGATTTTACTTTGCTTGGTTCTTTAATCAACACCCGTGGAAGCAGCAGTCAAGAAATCCAAAGACGCATTGCTCTAGGAAAAGCTGTGGCAAAAGACCTCTTTAGAGTATTGAAAAGCAAAGATGTCACATTGAAGACGAAGGTGCGTCTGACTCATGCCATGATATTTTCAGTCGCATCATATGGTTGTGAAAGCTGGACATTGAACAAGAGAGACAGAAAAAGAATTGATGCTTTTAAATTGTGGTGCTGGAGACATCTATTGAATATACCATGGACTGCCAAAAAAACCAACAGATCTGTCCTAGAAGAAGTACAACCAGAGTGCTCCTTGGAAGCAAAAATGAACAAACTGCGTCTTACATATTTTGGACATGTAGTCAGGAGAGAACAATCCCTGGAGAAGGACATCATGTTTGGAAGAGTGGCAGGTCAACGCAAAAGAGGAAAACCCTCCACCAGATGGATTGACACAGTGTCTGCAACAATGGGCTTAAACATAAATAAGATCGTTTGCCTGGCACAGAATTGGCAAGTGTTTCGATCTGCCGTACATAGGGTCGCTATGAGTCGGACTCGACTCGACGGCACCTAACAACAACAACATAACATTTTAAGTGAACAAACACATGCCCCAAGAGAAATACCACATGTTCTCATTTATATGTGGGAGCTGAATCAAAATTAAAAGTAAGGAACAAATCCTATTCAGAAATTGGAACATAATAAAAAAGTAAAGTCGACTTTGTAGAGAAGGGACAATTTAGGGAGCCGAAAGAAGGAGGGAGGGATCTAGGAAAAGGAAGAGATGATGGGAGAAGAAAGGACCCGAGGAAGAACAAAGAGGAACAAGGAATGAGAGAGAGGGTGACCTCAAAGTAAACAGCCCAACTTGAATAGTTTGGGAAATAATTATAATTATACCAATAATAGCAAAGAATGGTAATAATACAAATGGGCTAGATTATTGGTGTAATACTACTGACAATAAAAATATAGACCACTACAGAAAAAGTTTGGACCTTAAACATAATTGGGATTCAAGGGTATGTAGAAAAACAATCCCACAAAAAGACATGCAATGTAGAAGAGAGGCCTTTGGTGAGGGTGTAGAAGAAGGGGGAGGAGGTGCACAAGAGGGCAAGGGGGAAGTTATATTTGCAATGTACAATGAAATGCATAAATGGAAATGTCACAATGAAATGCATATCAGAATGAAACAAAGTTGTACATTTAAAATTTCCAATAAAAATATCTAAATTATTATACCTTCTCTTTCATGGCAAAAATGTCCTATGACTTATTATGTAATTTTTTAGGGTATAAGAAATATGTTTCATAAATTCAGATAATTTATAGAAGGTTAATTGTTTCCATATGGTTATAGTGAGAGAACTTAAACTTTGGGAAAAGTCTTTGAAAAATCACAACATGAAAAATTACAATACTTGAAAGATACAATAATTCATTGATATTAGTTTTACAACTTACAGTCAAGCTTTCATATTTAGTCATTTACTTTACAACTTTGTTTCCTTTTTTACTATTGGGTTTTTTTTTTCAGTTTTGGGGCTTTTCTAAGAGGATTGCTAAGGTTCCAGATGCCACATTATATGTCTTTATTGGGAAATGGGCAGAAACTCAGAGGATGAGACAGTTTCTGTTTCAAAACACATGACAAAATTGGGAAAGAAAAGATGAATGTTTTTTTCCTCAATGAGTGGCATGCTTACCCTGAATCTGATGTTGCATGTTAGACAGAGAAAATTGGGTGAGAACATGTAAAATCACATTTTGATGGTTGTATTCCTGTAAGAAGAATGTGAACAAATTCATGTGCTTTAAAAACACATCTTAGAAGAATATCAGACACACTTGGAATAAATCTCCTCATTTCCCAGTGAGGGTTTGCTTAGGGTGTGCCACCTCCCTCTGGGAAAGGGACATGAACCTTCCACTTTCTTTCTCATTCCTAGTTCAAACCCCTTTTCTCAGAGAAGAAAAAGAGGATAAGACTGTCAAATAAGCAAGCTTTACTTTATTTGAAATGTTATAATAAGCTGTGTCTTCACTAGAAATGACCAATGGTTTAAGAAAGACTTCTGCATAAGGATGCTTTCTTGAGTTCTTCAGAAACACCACTCACCTACTCTTTGTTGTTGTTGTTGTTATTTTGTTTTGTTTTGTTTTGTTTTGTTCTATATCTGACTCCCTCTTGGACAGATTCCCTTCTAAAATGAGGCCACCTTGACACTACTGCAGAATTTATAAGTGGTCAATGAGAACAATGCATCGGTTAACCACTTGCAAATAAATAGAACTTAGAAGAAAGTACAATTACTTTGCAGATGCAGTGCTTTGATCTGCAACTTTACAAGTCATTTTATCTTTCCAAGTCACAGATGGAGTTTTCCAGTTACCAGGACTCATAGCACATGATTTGAATTGTTCTGCTGAAGACTTTCTCGCTGCAGTTGAAATGATAAGTAGCATATTTTCATCACTATTTCCCTTTTTGTTTTTGATTTTTGTTTTGTTTTTACCCCTGGGTAAAGCCATACAGACTTCTATACAAATGAAGTCCATAGAAAACTTCTTCCCTCTTTTAAATTTTGTATTGTCTGTCGAAATAGTTCTTGATTTTTGTTGTATTCATGCTTCAGCTGAAACTGAGACAGAAAGAGTCTCATTTCAACATCATGTTACAGTGAGCTGTTTCCATAGCTGAACTATTTGTTATTTGATATCTTAATCTCTTTCAACTAAATCTTTTACTAGAACATATAAAGGCATGTAAATAAAAGCACTTGTCATCTGATCCCATAGGTGGGGACCCCAGCTGGCATAAAAAGTGGAAAATGAGAAAGCCAGAGAGCACAGTTATTCTCTCTCTCTCTCTCTCTGCTTCTTTGCTGCCATGACGTGAGCTGCTCTGTTCAGACACAGTCTTTTTACCCTGAGTGATTGAAACATCGGAAAGCACAAGCTAAGTATACCCTTCCTTCCTTATAGCCATTTTTGTCATGTGTTTTGTGACAGCAATGACAAAAGTAGCTAAAAGAAGATTGGTGCCATAGAAATGGAGTAAGTGCTGGGGGAAAAATGAAATCAAAAAACTTTTTGTTTTTCAATACTGGAGGGTTCAAACCAAAATCTTTTCCACGCTAGGCAAGTGTTCTGCCATGGAATCACACATCCAGCTACTTCTACATATATACCTTTTTTGAGACATAGTTTCTCTAAGTTGCATAGCTGCCTCTGGCCTGAAGCCTGAAATCCTCCTGACTCAGCCTTCTAAGGAGTTAGGATTACAGGCATGCACCATGTTGCCCATCTAAACCACTTTGTTTTTAAACATTTATAATTGGTAAAATTCTGAACTTGATAAATAAAGCTTGTGGATGATTCTAGTGGGAGCTCAGAAGATTGGGCTGCTGGCAGGAATATGAACAGTGAAAGTCAGCTCATGAGGTTTCAGATGGATATGAGGACTCTGTTCTGAATTGTAGTAGAGACTATCCATGTTACTAATGACAAGAACTTGTCTACATTTTGTTCATACTCCGAGGCTTTGTGGGAAGCTTATTTTAAAGGCAAAAGACTAGTTGATGTGGTGCAGGAAGTTTCAAGGGAGTCTAGTATAAAGGCTGTGACATGATTATTGCTCAGTGCATTTATCTGGGTTTACAGTGAGAATTATGAGCAAAAAGCAGTGTAGAAATACTTGAAGAATTCAATTTTGCCAGAAAAACCTGTAAAATGTTCAGGTTAAGGAAGGCATGGTTCCTGAAAAGAATTGCACTATTGAAAGAAGGCAAGTACTTTACATCTTGACAATAGGAAAGAAGTCTAGAAGACATCTCAGAAATTGGCCCCATCCATCACAGGCACAAGGGTATAAAAGAGTAAACTTATTTGAAAGTCTTCTTTAACAAGAGAGCACCTCCAGGACCCACTGCTCACAAAGGCCCACCCAGGAAGTTGTATACCCAGAATTCATTTCATCATACTGGCAGTCAGTTGCCTAGACACTCAAAAGCCACTGTAGCTGTGGTCCTTTGGAGGCTGCTGTCCTGCTATAACAGGCAGCAGACCTTGATGTTATCCATATGATGCTATTTATTCCAAGGATGCAAAATTCAAGAATTACAGGGACACAGATGCTTCTACTCATTTTTTTTTTTTTAAAGCCTAGGTGTCTAGGCAATGTATGGCAGGTCCAGAGTCCCTGCAGGCAGGTCCTGTGAGAGGGATGTATTAAGCTGTGAGGGTGAATAGTAAGATGCAAATAAGATTTAGAATATTACCAATGCCAGGATCATAGAATGTCTACTAACGATTGTGGCAGACAATGATTGGACCCAGCCGAAGAGAAAGGCCATGTGGGATGCAAATGGCAGAGATGTAGGGATGGGGCTGTCCAGGCCTGTTGGTATTTACATCATAACACCACATGCCCCAGATGTAAGATATGCATCTATGAGATTTAATGTTTTTCCTGCTAGGTATGCATCTTCTTTTGATGTCATTCATTCCTCCTATGCCTCCATTCCTCTCCTTCAGAATGGTAATATTTACTGTGGGCCATTATATATTGGGAAAATGTAGCTTGTTTTGTTTTTCTGTTACAGTGTTTCACAGGTAAGAGTTTGTCTTGCATCTCAAAGGGGTTTTTGAATTTGGACTTTGAACAGTGTTAGAACTGTTAAGACTGTAGGGACTTTTGCAGATGGACTAAATGCATTTTGCATTGTAAAATGCCCTTCTGAAGACCAGGAAGAAGATGTTAAGGCTTAAAGAGATGTATTTGGGTGTCAAGTTGACAAAGGGTGGATTTAACATGGTTAATCTTGATTGTCAAATTGTTTGGATGGAACATTGTTTGGAGATTAGTAAAACACATCTCTGTGTATATTTGCCAGGACATTTCCATACGGGATTAACTAGGAGGGGAAGACTCTTCATGAATATGGCACCAGTCCATAGGCTGGAAGATGGATGGAACAAAAGGGAAAAAAGCAGCAAACCAGAGAGCATAGGTATTCTCTCTCTGTGCTTTCTGGTTGCCATGATGTGAGCTACTTCACAATGCCACGGCTGCCCTATCATGATGGACTGAATCCTCTGAAATCATGAGATAAATTAAATCCTTCCTCCTTGAGCTGTTTCTGCCAAATATTTTGTCACAGTGATAAGTAACTGATATAATCACATTAGCAACTAAGTTTCAGAATGCGAATTTGGAAAGGGATACATTCAGACCATATCAACCTAATATTGGAATTCTAGGCTCTAGGAATGTAAGAGAATGATATATTTCTGTTTTATGTCACACACAGTTTGTGATCATTTTTTACTACTATTGTAAAAAACTAATTCAAGTACTTTCTTAGGAAATTAAGTGTTAGGTAAAATTTCTCTAAAAAGAACCCAATGGATCATTCAAATGCAATAAAATTTTATTTATCATTAACAATCCAGGGAAGTGATCAAGGAAAGCATGCAGCTCTTCCCAGTAGACTTGGGTTCTTTCCATAGTTCATGTGTTTAATTCCTGGGCCTTCATAGGGTGTATCTATTTTTTCTGGAGACTAGAAAAAGAGAAGATTGAATAGTTGAATATATTTACTGAAAAGTATCACACATCCTTCTACTCATGTATGGATGTTTGACACGCTGGTTATTATTCCCCATCTAAATGCAACACAGGCTGGAAACTGTGCCTGGACATAAATCTTGTAACTGTTGATGAAGAAAAAGATTTTGGTGGCAAACCAGAAGAATTTTTCAAACACAATGTTTTAAAATTGAGTTAATAAACTTTATTCATTAAATAGTATCAACATAATTTAAAAACGTATAAATTGTGCACATTTTTTCCATATGGAGTTCTATAATTTTCAGAATGTGTAATACAAAACACATTGTTTTCATTTTTTCCAAAGAAAAAATAATTATGATAAAAAAGTAGAAATGATTCACATATTCTACTTTGAGAAAGAAAAACAAAAGTCTAATTAGCAAATTTTATAATTTAAAGGTACAATAAATTAACTCATTTCATGAACAAAATTGCTTGTTAGATTTAATCATTACCCAATGTAGCATAAAAGCATTAAAATAATCAAAATATGCCACCAAAATTTTATTAAAACATAAAATAAGACAAAAGACATAGATTCACCTGAAATTAACTTTAAATATGTCAGATTAAGATCAGGGGAACCTATATATTGAGGAAATGCTTGTGAGATAGTAGTAACAAAATGTACTTCTCTTTAAACCCTTGACCTCTGTCAGACAAATGATAAATATGAAACTTGCTTTCACCATGGTAATGAATTAAGTTTGTTGATGTATGTATGCACTTTGAAGGTGGTGCTCAGTTTCTACCACAAAAGTAACATATATTAATTTTTAATGTATTATTTAGTTTAATAATGCCATTAAGTGCCTAATTTGCATAGGTAAATAACAAGTTTTAATACTGTCACACATTGATTAAGCTTCTTATTTCTAATTTTAAATAACCCAATAAATGTTAGAGTGGATGAAGAAACACAGAAGGCAGTTCATAAAAGATAATATTATAGTTATGTTCATGTGTCAACATGGCTAGGCCCTGGTACCATGGACTAACTTCAGATAAAGATTAATTTGTATAATACAAAAATAATGGATTTTGAGGTAAACTGCCTCATGAAATTATTATTATTATTATTATTATTATTACTATTATTATTTTCAGTGCTGGAGGTTGAACCCAGGCCCTGCATGCTCTGCAAGCACTAGACCACTGAGCTGCACCCCCAGCCCATTTTTTTTTTTTTTTTTGCTTTTTTTGAGACAGGGTCCTACTAAGTTATGCAGACTGCCTCTGGTCTTGAACTTGCAATCCTCCTGCCTCTGCCTCCTGAGCCACTGGGATTACCGGCCTGTGTCACTGTGCCCAGCCAAAAGGATGGGGTTTTAAACTAATTTGTGAAGAGTATTAGTACATTTTTTGTATGAGGAAAATAGATAAATAAATGTGTGGAATGTCATAGAAAAAATGGAAGTTCTTATGCTTGTATCTTACTATGTATTGTTTGTACAAGTAGCAAGAATCATCATTTGATGGCTGATCAAGACCCTCTTTTCCTCTGAATTAACATTCCATTATGTATAACATGTAAAAATTAACTTTAGGAAAATTGAGATCACAGTGGGATATCCTGTTATCTGAGAAAATTTCACAGCACCAGATACATAGAATTAAAAAAAAAAGAAACTATAAGAAACATGCTTTTTTCTTTTGTGGCACTTGGGAGTTGAACCTAGGGAATCTCACATACTTGGTAAGTGCTTTAGCACTAAGCTGCACACCCAGTCCATTTTTCCTTTTTTTTTTTTTTTTTATATTGACACAGGACCTTGCAAAATTACAGAGGCTGCTGTTTCTGGCCTCAAATGCGTGATCTTATTGCTTTGGCCTCCTATGTCACTGAGGTTACAGGGATGTGCCACTGCACCTGGCACAAACACACATATGAAATTATATGAAAATAGAGGAAGAAAAAGAAGAAGAATGTAATTAACTGATCCTAAATTCAGAATAGAGAGTGAGTAGAAAAGCTGATGCCAGGAATCTTGTCCTTTGGAAAAGAACAACTTCATGCCATATAACATGATTTGAACACTTATATGTTCTGATAATACCAGGCTGGGATTTGGCTCGGTTGGTAGAGCACCGCTCTGCAGTCTCTGAGGTCCTGGATTCAATTCCCAGCACTGTAAAAATGGGAGGACATGGCAATCCACTCCTAAGGCAATTCCAAAACAATCAGCCACTGAAAACCCTATGAGGATCCCTATGATTCGGACATGACTCAATAGCACCTAACAACAACGACAACAACATGTTCTGATAATAGTGAAGGTGAGCCCGAGACCTCTGCCATAACTAGGGGCTGTATGAACTATCCCATCTCTAAATGAAAGATAAGGAAATGTATTTGCCTTTCCTCGCATTAGGTTGAAAACATTAATAAAATTTATTATTAACAGAAATTGTTGGCAGATTTATAGTTATATATTCTATGTCAGAAATAACAAACTCTCCATGATATGGAAAATCCAAAGGATACAGTCTAAATCTAATTGGTCTGTACTATAGAAACCTCGGCCTTCATCGGTAGCCCTGTGGCATCCGATCCCGTCAGATCTCGAAAGCTAAGCAGGGTCGGGCCTGATTAGTACCTGGATGGGAGACCGCCTGGGAACACCAGAAGCTGTAGGCTTGGGAGAAGGACCTGGCAACCCCCTCCCAAAAATCAGTCTGCCATTGCAAACCCTATGCACAGCGGAGAAGCACTGACAATAGTGTTTCCCCTGTTGTACAGAGGGTCGCTATGAGTTGGATACCGACTCGACGGCACCTGACAACAACAACAACAACATAGAAACCTCAGTTTTAACCAAATCAAATACATTATATGCACAAAAATCCTCAATATTTATCCCATGAAAGTCTCTATCTCTAGGATTGTGACACTAAAATTTATGAACATTGAGTTCAGAAAATGTAGATGGTAAACTGAAATAACATAACTGAAATTATATATTTGATGAATGAATTGATCAAGTAATAGATTAGACCTAGATGAATGTGAAATAACTGAACTGCAAAATAAATAAATTAATTAATTAAAATGTCAAGAAAAAGAAAACTCCAAAAACAGAGAAGGATATCAACATTAGGTTGATAAGAAAGACAAACGAAGTTAACTGTATTGAGAAGTTTTGCATAAGGGTAATTTGAGTTATATGCACAAAGATAGAATAAATGTGAAAAGATCAAATTGTTTATAGTTAATATTTTTCATAAATTAAAAAAAAATCTTAGACACAGAGATCCCACTGAATAATAAACAAGATAAATAAATAAAAATCCACAGTTGTATAGATATGATATACAGAATGAAACAAGGATACAAAAATAAATAAATGGAAACCAAAATTGTGTTTGAAAATGGATTTAGGATTAAATTAATGCTTAAGTATAAATGAGGTTGCATACAGACCAAAGAATACAGAATACACTACAAGAAATTATACTGAAACAATGGGTCATTCATTTGGAAAGAAATAAAAACTATGCCTTAAGTCACAACATACACAAAAATACAATGCTAACAGATTAATCATTATGTGCAAAAAGAAAAATATTTAAATGGAAATATGAACTTTTCACTAGGGAAAGATTTCTTCAACAGCCTGGAAAACTATTTCTAACCAGGAAAAGCTGTGACAAACCTGCTTTAAAATGGAGAAATTCTATACACACTAAGACATACACACATGCATACATACTACCCCCCCACACACATCCATAAAATTTTAAAATATAAGCTGCAACCTGGTATATTTGAAACCTTTGTAATATACTAAAAACACACATAAATATATTTAGTACTAGTGAACTGTGAAATTAAAAGCTATTAAAATGGTAAATTTTATGCTAGGTGCTTACTTTTTTTTCTTTTAGGTTGAGAAATAAGGTCTTGCTAAGTGGCTCAGGTGGACCTTAAACTCCTGTTCCTCCTGCCTCCACTTCCCCAGTGCTAGAATTACAAGCATGTGCCACCACATCAAGCTGTTAGGTGCATTTTACTGCGATAAAAATTGGGGGAATGTATGCTTTACAAAAAAATCACTTTGGAATTATGCCAAACCTCACTATTTATTAAGGAATTTCACTCAGTTTCAACCATCATGTTTAGTATAACAGAATAGCAAACTTTAAACTTTAAATCTCACTGTATTAAAGTTCACCTGAGAGAGAGAGAGAGAGAGAGAGAGAGAGAGAGAGAGAGAGAGAGAGAGAGGGCCGGCGGGCGAGCAAGAGAGAGGGAGGAGAGAGAGAATGAAAGAGAAAGAGGTATTGTGAGAACTGGTTACAAGACCTGCTATTTGCAATCTGGAGCACCAGCAAATCTAGAAGCCTAAAGGCCTGAGAAGCAGAAGCTCTGATGTCCCCAGGCACAAGCAGGGATATGTCCAGTTTAGGAAGGTAGAATAAACTCTCCATTTTTTTTTCTATCTTCTTTTTCTACATGAGCTTTCAATGGATTGGCTGATTCCCATATACATAAAAGCCAATCTTCTCCAGTCTACCAATTCAAAAGATAATCTTTTGCTGAAACACTTAGGAAGACTCACACAGCATAAGGCTTCACCAGCTATTCCAGTATCCAGTTGCCCTTTATCTGTCAAAATGACAAGTAAAATAGCCATCAAACTCACAGTATTATACACTGACAGCACTGGACAAATAAATTCCCATAAGCTTTTCTGAGAATATAAATTAACACAATCTTTATGGAAAATATATTGCAGTTATATATCTAATATATAGGTACCCATGCTAATGATTCAGGATTTCCATGCTGAGATATGTGCCCTTGGGAAATTCTTCCATCTGTAAGATTGAAGCAGTTACAAAATTGTTCATGGGAGTATTGTTGTGACTGCTATTAAAAATGGAAATAATCCAAATGTCACCCAGAGGGAATATGTATGTGGATCATGGTAAATAATAAAGGGAATAATATACAGCTGAGAAAAAAGAAATATTGCTATATCTACACATAAGATATGTCTATTAATATTATGTAATATACACACTCAGATGAGTCAAAATGTATGTTGAACATATATTATTTGGAAACTCATAGAAATTTAGGGAAACTATAATGGAAAAATAAAAGAAAGTACTATGCAATCCAATTCCCATAACTACGGAAGGGCATATGGAGAAAAGCAAAATATGCACAACATAACCTTTTTTTTTTTTTTTATACTTAGGGGTTGAACTCAGTGCTTAGCACATACTTTGCAAATGAAATACCATTGAGCTGCACACCCAGCCCTTTTTATTATTATTATTTTTTATCTTGGGCCAAAGTTAGGTAGGCTACCTTTGGCCTCAAACCTGCAGTCCTCCTGCTTCTGTCTCCTGAAGTACTGGGATTACAGGCATAAGCCACCATGCCTGGCACAACCTGATTTTTTTTAAGAACTTACCAACTGTGATCTGAGGCAAAACAAATTAAATTTCTGTAATAAAAGTAGACTTTGTTAACAAGTTCCAGAGAGATGTAGATTTAGAAGAAAAGATTTTTATTTTGCTTTATAAAAAGATGTCATGAGAAGTTAAAAAGTAGACAAATCTCTGTAGATTCGTATATGGATTTAGACAGAATCATAAATTATATATGCAATTTTAAGTATTTTTTTCTTTTGCCAAGACTTTATTTTCTGATCTATAAAGTGGATTGTTTCAAAGCATCTCAGTATTCTATCCAGCCATTACATTCTAGAATTTATTAGACAATGAAGTTTAATAAAACAAATATATATATATATGTACACACACACATATATATGCATCATATATATATGCATCACACACACACACACACACACACACACACACACACACACATATATACACATCTTATTTTGTAGCTCTCTGAAACTTAAAAGTGTATAGGCTAGATTTGAGAATATACACTATTTCTAATATTCTTCAGTAGATTCACAAATAGATACATTTCTACTTGCTGACGCCCTTCATTTTCTGTATAACAATTATTTCCAAGTTATAGTTCTAGGGATGCAGTTCAAGAGTGGGTGGTTAGCATACACAAGGTCCTGGATTTGATCCCTAGCAATACAAAACCTAAAGGAATAAGCTCATCCTTTTAGGCCAGAAGTGATGGCACACGCCTTTTATTCCAGCACTCAGGATCCTGAAGTAGGATCATGGAACAGTGAAGGCCAGGCTGAGTTGCCCAGTGAGACCCTGTCTCAAAGAAAAATAAAAAACCCAAAACGAATAAACAAACAAAAAATTCTACTAAATCATGATTAATGGGCTCTTCATAATTAGGATGAGTTTTGAGTCAAAATGATTTTAAAATTAAATGTATTCTATTTACATATTCTAAATCTTCGAAGATGAATAATCTCTTCCTTAACTATTTTCATTATCCACCCTAAAAAATAAAAATTATACTATTTTTTTCATCTAATTCT
>VMDO01040130.1:0-12165 GCA_007922755.1 Pedetes capensis | reverse complement strand
TCATACACTACTTTTATGAGACCAGAACTGGTCATTGTATTTGCCTTTCATTTATCTATGAGAGCTTTCTAATTTATCACAATTGTATATAGAGAAATATTTTAGTTATTTTTATTCTGATATATTTTATTGGGAGCCTTTTATTTTACCTCTAACAGTGTGCATGTAGATTTTTGTCTTAATTAATTCAACTTTCTAAGATTGTTTATTTTATTACTATTTCAAAGTATTTATGATTATTCATTATTTTAAAATGATGATTTTTCATATATCATTAATTTCTAAATCCTGTCTTCTTTTACTTTGTCTTTGTTGAATTTATTTTTAGGTAATTAAATGATTAATTTTACTTTATCTTATTTAATAATGAAAGTATTTTAAATTATGAGAGACAACTTCATGTTAATCTTTGTTGTTATATATACTTACCTTTAATTTTCACTTTTACGTTAAGATTTTATATAATTTTTAAAATCTGTCATGTTGTTTTGCCATTGATGATACTCTGCTTATTTTATTGCATTTTGGGCAAAGATTATTGTTGTCATGATGTCTATTTTTTCATGTTTGTTTTCCATGTATATTTCCTTGTGTCTTATTATGAGAGTAGTTTTTATAAATAATCCAAAATCTGTGTTAAGAAAAGGTGATCTCTCAGAATATAGCACTTAATAAGAAAACCTATTAAACCTATTAAAATCAAACTTATTAACTATTCAGATCATTACTTTTTCTTCTCTTTTTTAGGCTTTCTTATCATGTCTCTTTCCTTTATGAATTTCTGTTGTTTATTCAGACATTTCATTTTTAATCTCAATTCATATTCTTATCATTTCATCATTCATATCTTGTTTCATGGGTTCTCTATTTTATTGAATTTTAGCAGTCTAAATTAATGTTTTTAGAAAATTATTTGTTATATACTCCTCTGCCTATTGAGCACTACCTCTCCTTGTGGCTCACATAGGCATTTTTCTACCTTCTATTTAAATGCTCAAAAATATATTGTTCAGATTCTCCTTGAAGTCTCCCTTTGTTCAGCTGGCTTATTTTAGAATTACTTCCTCAGATTCCATGTCAGAAGGCTGATTTATAATACCAAATCAAGATTCTGCATCCTGAAAGAAATGAAAAGACCTTTAGGATAATAGACATATCTGACAAATTTGAGTCTGCTGTGATTTTTCGTTGTTGTTATAGAATTCTTTCCATTTTACTATGCAGAACTTGCTAGCCTTGTCTGTATAGATACCTGAGGCTAGAATTATGTGGCTTTAAGCACAGATTCACACTGAGACCTTTTAAGAGCAAATCCTTCTTGTGGTGAATATCCAATCTTATAAGACACTTTTCTCATTTAGGGTGACATGGCTTGAAGGTCCCATTAATCTGACTTTTTAACTCTTTCCCCAAATCTGTTATATATATATGTTTATATATATTTGAATTTCAACTGTGGGCAAAATTTTAGCTTTTTGCATGGAGAACTTATACCTTAGGAGGGATAAGGACTTATCCCTTAAATATTTACACATCTGTTATAAATATTTGTAAATGTTCTGCTATGGACAACAAATTAGAACCCTTTTAGATTATTCAGTGATTGAGCTGACAAAGGATATTGGCATCCAAGTTTGGGTAAGTCTTTTTCTAAGGTTCTTAGAGTTTGAGATGGCTAAAACTACAAGAATATTAACTCAAAATTCTGGAGATTAAATCCCCTACATGTGTAGAAATCTCTTTATGATCATAAATGGATAGAGGCATTCCTGCCTAGAGAGTAGTTTACTCTCTAATATTTATTCCGTATGTATTCTTTAACTAGATAGCTTCTATGCTTGAGTCAATTGAATTCTGCTTCCTCCAAAATATGCCAACATAATTGCATTTGTAGTTATGAACTTTAATGGAACATTGGACAAATTATAGAAGTTAATGTATCATGAGATCATAAAAGAAATTGTTAGTCATTGATTTTTTTTCTAAATCAGTAAAACTTCTTCCTAATATTGCAAATTGAGGAACATTACTGCCTATGTGTCTGGGTTGGAGTTATCATTGTCTAATTTTGCCTTATTTGTATTAACTATGTGGCAAACTCTAGGCTTACCCATTAGGTTCTTTGCATTAATAAATATTTCTTAAGTTCATTTGAATTAGGCATCTGCAATATGAACACAGAAATACATGGTAAATACACATAGGTAACCTCATGACACTCAGAGTGACGTGAGTATTCAAGCATTATGTAGTTATCACTCTAAACATAAAATACTCACTAAATAAACTGTTGTTGTTGCTAGGTGCTGAGTTGAGTCCCACTCATGGCAACCTGATGTACAACAGAACAAAACACTACCCAACATTGTACCATGCCCAGAAAAATAGTCAGTAATTCTCTAATATTCATAGAGTTTTCTATGGATGATTGTTTCAGGAATGGGCTACTGGGTCCTTCCCCCAAGCCTAAAGGATCTGGTATTCCCATGTGGTCTCCCATCCAAGTACTAACCAGGCCTGACTCTACTTAGCTTCCAAGCTCTGATGAGATTGAATGCCAGGTTGATATGGCTGTAGAACAATAAATAAATAGTCATTCTTTTCTCAAGGATTTTTGTATGTACAGAATAAACTCTTTTAACTGGCTTGCTTTTACCAATTTTTCCTGATTCTTTATTGCTTCTATAAGAACTGTCACCTACAACATACTATGTGCTTGTGGCAAGTAATCTCTTTACTGTCTATCTTCCATGAGTTTATGTTTAGTAGGTAATATATTCTGTTGCTAATTACAAAATGTAATTAAATATTAATCAAATTACAGCAATATAAATGTGAAAATATTTATTTTGTTGAAAACTAAATTGGCTACTTTGCAAAAGTTTTATAAGTTGAATTTGGTGATATTTAAGCCATTGAAAACAATGGGAGATTTTTGCAAGATTCTAGAAGTGTTTGTGTTTAGGTGAGATTGAAATATTTTTGACCACGTTTGATTATGCAAGCCATACTCAAAGCAAAAGACATGTCTCGCTGTCATAATACTAATGAAGGAATGTAGATTTATGATTCTCAGTTGAATACACCTGTCATTTTCAATGATTCTCAATTCTAAACATTTTTAAAATTGATTGAATACATCTTGCCCAATTCTGTTCTTGCTACATTTTCTAAAAACATCATGAACCTTAATAGACTTCAATTCAATTTTCTGTTTTTTTTCTCATATATTGTTTATATTCTTTGTTCCCTATCATACTTCTGTTGGTCTTTTAATTTTCAAAGGTTAGAAATAGACAAACTATTTCAATGACAAATATATTAAGTACCACAGACCTCTATGGTTCTTTTTGTTGTTGTTGTTCTTTAAGTTACAGTGATTGAATAGAAAGAATCCTACACCTTAGGGAAAGCAGTGTAGAGTATACTTTTTAGAAGAGGCAAGGTAGAGTAAGTAAGAGTCAATGTTGAGAATCAGGCTGAGTGACATTAGTCAATTTATTGCAGTTGTCTATGCCCCATTTTCACTCTGTGTAAAATGAGAAAAAACTTTATTGTCTACTGTAAATATTAAATGACTTAGTACAGGTAAAGCTTTTTATAACATTGCCTCATTACCATTAGCTAACTGCTATCTATATCCCATGGTGTTAATTTCTTAAGATTTCAAATTTTGAAAACTAAACTAAAATTTATAGTCTTCAAAATATTTCTTCTTCCATATATATAATTAATAATCTCCATGTTTTTAATGTTTTGTTAATTTCCTTGAAAGTTGTAACTGTGCATGTATTAAATACAGGAGAAAATTAATTAGAAATGAGTACTTGTATATAAAGAAAGGTACCTAGTATGCTGAATCAACATCTTTGGGGGGAAGAAAAGGTCAGTGGCTGGATTATCAAATATAGCAGTTCAGTGGTTCAATGAATACCTGAAAGGCTTCAAAGATCCTCTATGTAAATTGATCTCTGAGGTGTAAGAATAATTGACATGAGTTTGTTGCAAGGATCTGCTCTTCTATCCATTCTTCATGGTTATTTTAATAGCTTACAATTTGTCTGCAGCTACTTAATACACTCTTAGAGCAGATATAAAATTACATTACTCTTGCATGTAAGGTAAACCTGTCTTCTTCAAAATGGACTCTGTTTACTTGATTTGGTATGGCTGACAAACCAAGTAGAGATACAGGAAAACTAGATGTAGGCAAAATAGTCCTTCTTTCAGACACTGACCTGAACTGATCACCTGATCATTGTGATGCTGCATACATGGTCATGAATTTATCGTTAATATTTTTTCTTGAATCATTATCAGTGAAGAATGTGTGTGTGCATGTGTGTGCATTGAGAGGAAGGAGTTGAGAGGTGATCACGCAATCCATCATCAAGACGATCAAGCATAACTGGATTTATCTGACCAGAGAAAGCCACTCAAGCCCTTAGTAATGATGTTTATAACCAGAGAACTAAGAACTACCTTCAGGCTGGGATTTAGCTCAGTTGGTAGAGTGCCTCTCAGCAGTTTTTGACTTCCGGGGCTTGATTCCCAGCACCAATAAAATAGGAGGATGTGGAAGTCCACTCCCTAGGCAATCCTGAAACAATCAACCACTGAAAACCCAATGAATTGGACATGACTCGACCGCACCTAACAACAACAACAAGAACCACATTCAGTGTTATTTACAGACCTATGAAAGTTCATTAGGAAGTTACAGGTTCTGATTCAAAGGAGGTGTTCACAAAATGTTGCCCATTCAACAGTTGAATAGGGGCATTTCTGTGAAAGTGATTTGTAGTAGCTCACTACTTCAACAACACCAAAAAAGAATTGTTATGTTTTTCCCTCTTTATTAGTAAATGATGATGGGGTTCAGAGTAATACAGCATTGGCTTTTTCCATTATGCATCCTTTGCATCACTTCTGGCAACACTTTCATCAACCTACAAAGTTTATGGAGACTTGTGGCTAATATATAGCAAAACTCAAATTCTTATTTGGGTTATATTCCCTTATTTTTCCAACATACTCATGAAGTTGCACTGTTCACACTGAGATCATCCTCTCCCCATTCATTCCTCCACATTGACTCTCCACCCCTACACATCTTCCCCAATCTTGGCTTTCCTCTGCTATCTCCTTCCCTCCTTCTTTCTACTCTTTATATTATCCCCTCTTTGCTAAGTTTAATTGTGAATTTTTATATATCAGTTTATGTATAGGATTTTTTTCTTCCTTTAAGCATGATTGATTCAGCTCCCACATATGAGTGAGAACACATTCTGCTATATTTTACAGGCAACGTTGTTGTTGTTAGGTGTCATCGAGTCAGTGTCCAATGCATAGTGACCCTATGGACAACAGACAAAACAGCATTTTTAGTGCTTCTCTGCTTTTCATAGGGTTTTTAATAGCTGATTGTCTTTTGGGAGTGGGTTGCCGGGTCCTTTCCCCAAGCCTACAGCGCTTGGTGTTCCCAGGTGGTCTCCTACCCAAGTACTAACCAGACCCAACCCTGCTTAGCTTCTGAGGTCTGACAGGTTTGGATGCCACAGTGGTATGGCCACAGGCAATATTATCTGGTTAAAAATCTAATAAAAGGAAAAAGAAGTTATACAGAATTGACTTCAATATTGCATCTGGATATTGAGCAAATCACTTGAAATACAGTAGCTTAGTGAAACAGAAATTTACCTTTATTCACTGATACAGTATTAGACAGTTTAAATATCCTATGCTTATTTTTTGCTTTTTATGATTAATGGAGATTTAAGTTATTTCCATTATTTTTCCTTATCTCCAATGATGCTTGTTCTCTGTGATTAAATTGCCAGGTTGATGGATATGTTTTATCAACTTCATTAGATATTGTCAAAGTAGTTAAATCTGTATACATGCTATGGAGTTGTACTCCCCCCACCCTCATTCACACGGTGAAGCTTATGATGGGTTTATTGTGTTGTTGATAGGTGCCTTCTTAATTCCCTCATAAAAAGAGGAAGAAACATTAACATTCTCTTTCTGTGCCATGTAGAGACACAGTGAAAAGGTAGCCTTTTGCAAGTGAGAGGAAGACTCTCACTAGGAAGCAAAACAGCTGGCACTTTGATGTTAGATTTTCCAGCCTTCATAAATAAATGTTGGAGAAGGAATCGGCAGCCTACTCCCCAAGAAACAATCAGCCATTGAAAATCTTAAGAATAGCAGAGAAGCACTGGTAATAATGCAGGGCATGGCACAGGGTCAGGTAGTGTTTCACCTGTTGTGCATAGATTTGCTATGAGTTGGACCTGACTTGACACCAACTGATAACAACAACAACAATAAATAGATGTGAGAAATAAATAGCTGTTTTTGAAGCCATTCAATCCATGGTATTTCATCATGGCAGTCGGAGATGACTAATACAATACATTATCATCTGCTGTGTGATTTCATGTATGTATTTACCATTTCCTGGTATTTAAATGCTCTAAGTTGATTGCACATGACATAATATCTTAGTATTTTTTCTTTTATACCTGATAAATTTCACTTAGTGTTTTCTTGTCTTGGAAAACATTCATATCACCATTTCTGAAGGATAGCTTTGCTGGGTATAGGACTCTCGCAATTTTTTTTTTTCTTTAGAACTTGTAATACATCATTTTATTGCCTCTTGCACCCTGATCTATAAGTTTCCTGCTGAGAAATCTGCTGTTAGTCTAATGGGGATCCCATTAAATGTAACTAATCACTTTTTTCTTGCTGTTTTTAGAGTTCTCTTTTTTTGTAATTTTGACAGTTATACTGTGATAAGGATCTTTTCTGGTCATGTCTGTTGGGAGTCCTATGGACTTGGATGTCCATGTTTTTCCCAAGACTGGGGAAATTTTCAGGTATTAGTTTATTGAATTGGTTTTCTATATCTTTTCCATTCTTTTCATCTTGTTGTCCCATACACATTGGAGGCTGTCTTGCTTTTTTCCTTTCCTTTCTTTTCCCTTCCTTTCCTTTCCTTTCCATTCCTTTCTTGTTTTTTCTTTTCCTTTTTCTCTTCTCTTCTTTCTTTCCACTTCTTCTGTCTTCAAGTTTAGATAATCTTTCTTATACTTGATTTAGTCTGCTATTGAGGCCTCAGCTATATTTTTATTTGACTTACTGAATTCCAAGACTTCTGTTTGATTCTTTTTCAAGATCTTTTATCTCTTAAAAGTTTTCATAGCCCCTCCCCAACTGCCACAATATGAGCTGCAGGGGTCTCACTCCATTTCCACAAATTGAAAGAACCACATGGAGCTGCAAGGTGCTTGCTGTCAATCAGCAAAAGACTCACAGTTTCTGTGCTAGTTTTGGCTGTTTTGGAGCAGCTCCAGGCTATGCTCCTGCTGATCTATCCTTGGAGCTGTGAGGGCTGGTTCCACTTGCTGTCAGTCAGTGGAACCTCATGGTTCCTGATCTAGCTCCATCAGGTCTTTGGATCTGTGTGATGTCTCCTCTGCTCCTGCTACTGCCTTCAAGATAGCTGGCCACTGCCCTCCTTCAGCAAATCAGTGAACTGGCTGTCTGGTTGTCCCACTGCTCTGCTGCCTTTTCTTTCTTTCTTTCTTTCTTTCTTTCTTTCTTTCTTTCTTTCTTTCCTTTTTTTACCAGTTCTGTCCCATACTACTAAGCATAGGCACAAGGACCACTCAAGAGAAGCCTTTTGTGGGGCTAATATTATAACACCAGAGGAGGCAGCGCAGGAGGGTGTCTCCTAACCCAGTCCCTGAATTAGCTAAATAGCCTGTTCATAAAGCCAGAAAGGGACTATTTGCACCAATCACAGAAAACCCATCATATAAATAAAGGTTTGTGTTTACACCAATCACAGCATTATCCCTTTTGTACCAGTCACAGCATTGCCTCTTCCAGGCAAAGTGTTCCTCCTCTGTCCTGGGTGTAAATGGCTGTAGGGTCATCTGGAGTTCACCAGGGCTTGCAATGGCAAAAAACAGTCCAGCAAAAACTGAAAACTGTTTGAAACTATGCTGGCTGGAACTGCACATTCAGGAGCTGGTGTTATACTGCCTCAACAATTGCCATTTTCACATTGCTTCCTCAAGGCATCTATGAAGTGTTCAAAACTGCTAGTGCTAGTATAAAGGTGGTTAGGCTGGCTGCTTGACAGAGAGTCTTTTATTCAAGGGAGCAAGGGAGAGTCCAACAGCAACCAATTAGGGAGTTAAATTGCCCCACCCTCTAAAATCTATAATTATATGCAGGAGAATAAACATTGGAAAGAGTGCTTACAGAAGCAAACATATTATTAACATCAATATTGATTTTAACAGTTTTTAACAGTGCTTTTAACAATGGTTAATACCTGCCTAGTGCCCTACAGAGAGGTGGGTCTCTCTATCTGTCTCATTTGGGCTGAACAGTGGCAATGGGTGGGCTGGCAGTAGCAGTGGGCGAGGAGTTGTGGTATGCAACATGGAGTGTATACCTTTAGGCCCAGGGACAGCAGGGGCCAACTGTGGTCCAGGAGTTTGTCTGTGCCTCCAATATGTTGTCTTGCTCTAGCAGCCTGGACTCCGGGGGTTTTATGAGGAGCAATGCAAATTCCTTCTCTGAAACAAGGCTATGGTGTGTGGACTTCAGGTTATTTCCCTAACAGGACTCCAAGCCTGTGGCATCTGTGGAACTCTCCTGTTGTTTGGCTGTTGATATCTGTGGTAATGAAGCCTACAATGACCATCCTAATCACCCTTTCTCCTGCAGTGGGGAGTCTCCCTGGCTAGGAAACCAAGACTCTGGCTAATCAGCTTCCTCCTTACCTTTCTCTCTCTCTCTCTTTCTTTCTTTCTTTCTTTCTTACTTTTTTTTCAGCTGTCTATGCCATTATCTCAGGTGTCCATGTCTAACAGGGTTCCTCTGTCTCCTTTGCTGGGTTCTAGTGCAGGTATTTTGTTTGTTGTGGCTCTTCTGTGTGGAAGAGGTGGTAATAGCTAGTCACCTCTATTCAGCCGTTTTGGACAAAATTCATCTTTTTATTTAAATTTGTATTTTCCTGATTACCAAGTTAGCTAAGCATGTGTTCAGCATTTACTGACCCTGCAGGATTTCTCTTTGGTGAATTGCTCTATGTATCATTTACCCTATTTTCAATGAATTGATTTTATATTTGTATTAATTTTCATATTGGATATCAATCCATTTTGGTCCCTATATCATATTTTAATATTTCAAGTGCCTTTTGATTTTTACTATAATGATTTTCATTTTTATTATAGACAAATTTTCTGTCTTTTAGAGTTTTTATTTTAGGGAACTTGATTTAAAAATCTATGTCATAATATCATAAATATATTTTCTTTATTCTAAAAGTTATATATATATATTATATATGTATATATACATTGTATATATATACATATATATAATTTTTAAATTACTTATTTATTTATTTATTTACTTATTGCAGTACTAAGGGATTGAACCCAGGGCCTCAAGCTTGCATGCTTTGCAAGTGCTGTACCACTGAGCTATACTTCCAGCCCAGTTGTTTACATTTTATATTGAGACAAACAAGGTCTCAATAAATTACACAGACTGTCTCTGGTGTTGAATTTGTGATTCTCCTGATTCTGCTTCCCAAGATTCTGGGATTGTAAAGTTTTATTTTTTAAAATTTATTTTACTAGGAATATTTTATACATGATGTGAGGTAGGGACTTTGATTTTTTTCTGCCATTAATAATTACCTATTACAGTACCATATATTGGATAATTCATAGTAATTTGCAGTACCATTTTTGCTCTAAATTAAATTTCATTTTATTCTTTTTTTTTCCTTTGGCAGTAGTAGGGGTTAGACCCAGGCCTCACACATTTTTTGCAAGTGTTCTACCAGTGGGCTGCACACTCAGCCCACTTTTTACTTTTTATTTTTGAGACAAAGTCTTGCTAAGGTAGGCTGGCTCTGTCCTTGAACCTGTAATCCTCTTGCCTCTGCCCCCCGAGTTGCTAGGATTACAGAGGTGAGTCACCCTAACAGGGCTAAAAATAAAATTTCCTTCTGAGTGTAGTTCTCTTTTAGAGCACTCTGTTTTATGAAATTGGTCTTTGTATATGCCTGAACCACTTTTAACAGTCTTAATAATTACTATAAGTTTAAATTAAGTCTTGAAAACATCTAATTGATTTTCAAAAGATAAAATTATTCACATAAATTTTAAAATTTACTTGTCTATCTAGAGTCAAAATTGTATTTGAAGTTTCATCAGAATTTCATTGACTGTGTTGTTGTTAGGTGCCATCCAGTCAGTACTGATTCCTAGAGACCCCCATAGGATATTCAATGGCTGATTGTTTCAGGATTGACTGTGTTGGAACTCAGAAAATGATACTCCAAAGCACAACACTTTAAGCATGCTAGATATTTTGAATGGAAATACATTAGAAAGGTCTCAGAAGCAGTCTCTTTCTGCCCTTCTCTTGCCCTTCTTCCACTTTTATCATCATCATAGCAAGTCCAGAAACTAGAATTCCTCTTCCTCAGGTAGGTGAGAGAAACTAGAACCCCATTTCTCCAAAGCCAGCCATAAACCTAGAAATACTACTCTTAACAGCTCCTTGCCTTTCTGTGTAACAGTTGGTCAAAAGGAATTCTTGAAATTTTCTTGTCTAAATATATCATAAAACTTCAGTTCAGAAGTGGTTCTACCCTCTACTCAGGATGAAGAATTGCTACACAGAGAGGCAGGAAAAGTCAGACAACCAGGCCTTGCTGGGTTTCTCTGCTCATCTACTACCATTAGGTCAACTCCTATTGCCCAATCACATTTCTATGTGGCTGTTCATTCTTCATGGAAACTAAGTATAAAAATAGACAGTTTTCCCTGAATCTTTTACTCTTCATTTCTAAAGGTTCCTATGTCATGTAAAACTTTGATTAAATAAATCTGCTATGATTTCTTCTTGTTATGCAGTCTTTTGTGATAGGGGTATCAACTATGACCCTATGAATAGTGAGGAATGATATCATACCTTTCTACTCTTACAAATATGTAGATTTGGGGATTTTTTTCCTTTTTTTTTTCTTTTTTGTTTTATTTTTTTAAATGTACAGATTTATTTAGAGAAAACTGACATCATTTCTCTATTTATTTACTTATTTAGCAGTACTGGGGTTTGAACCCAGGACCTCATACATGCTTTGCAAGCACTATGACACTGCTCTGCACCCCGAGCCCACTTTTTACTTTTTATTTTGAGACAGGCTCTTGCTAAATTATGCCTGCTGCCTCTGACCTTGAACTTATGATCTTTCTGCTGCCACTCCTCAAGTGGCTGGGATTAAAGACGTGCCACTCTGCCCAACTTTTTCTTTCCTTTTTTCTTTCTTTTTTAAAATTGAGTCTTCTTATCCATATGTAGTTGGCTACGTACAGATTTTATGGCTTTTGTTGAAGTTTTATAATTTTCTTCTATATTTTAATTAGATTTTTTCAATATGTTCTTTATTTTTGTGCTATTGCAAGTAGTATCCTTTAATATTGCTCTTGCTAACATTTATTGAATTGTAGTAGAAGTTTGTAAACTGAACTTCTACCTACTGATGTATTTGAACCATTATTAATTCCTGTTATTTTTCTGTAGGCATTCTCAAGTAATGCCAGTTTTGTTATTTCTTTCTTAATTTCTAATTAATTCTAATGTGGGCTATGTGGCCTTATTTAATCTGAGTCTACCAGCATGGTTCTCATACAATGCTGCATAGGTACTTATCATGTCTATCTTGATCCCAATTTTAAAAGCAGTGTTTCTGAGAGCTCTTCTTTATGGGTATTTTAGCCACTGATTCTTGATAAATAACCCTTATCAGATTTGGTTTGTTTCTATTTCTAGTTTTCTAAGGCAGTTAATTCTGAATAGATATGGTTCTTTTAAACAATTGATTTTAATGCATCTTCCTTAATCTGCTAATGTGGTGAATTATATTGACATTCTTATATCTCTAAAGCATTTAATATTCATTGGGCAACTCCTTGGGCATGATACACTTTTAAAATAAATTGATAGTTTTCTGAAGTTGGTTTAATGTTTTATTCTATTTTCATGAGTAAGAAAGTAAATTATAATTTTCTTCTTTATTTCTCTCCATGATTAATTTTTATACCATGGTTATTGCAGTTC
>VMDO01040129.1:0-12153 GCA_007922755.1 Pedetes capensis | reverse complement strand
ACTGTCTTGAAATTTCTGATAAATATTTACTGTAATGAAGAGACATGCTTATTTTAAGCACCAATAGATTGGATTATGAACAAAAATAAATCCATGTAACCAGCCTTAGTGTATCACTGCAATTAGATTTGTTGTTATTCTTGCCCCATTTATCTATTTTGTTTTGATATATAAATTTTGGAGGTTTTAATTGACTGGGATAATATAATCAGCCCAATTGGTTAAAATGATGACTAGGAGCCTGGTGAGGAAAGATTTTGAAGCCTAGAAAAGTAGCAGTAAAAGAAAGCAATGAGGGGAAATGCTAAAGATAAAAAAGTTATGACCAATTCAGTATAGCAATAATATGATAGCCACAACATCTATAACCAGCAACATACAGATATACAATTGAAAAGAAAACAAAAAAGAACAAAAGGCTAAACCAGAAACAGCTGAATTTATACTCATTCATTCAGTCTATGAGCAGTCACTCAGTTCCTTGGAGATCTTTTCTGCCATCTGGATGTTGCCAAAGAGCTATCCCAGTACTTGTTCTCCACCACGGTTGCAGGAAATTTCTCAGAGGGAGTATGTGCTTTTCATTCCGTGTTAAGCCTCAGTATGTAGCCATCCTGCTGTGCCATGCAGGGCCCTCCTATATATATGCAAGAGTGTGGATATTCCCCCAATGGTGCATCTTGATCAAAATGTTAGAGAAGCACTAGAAAACTGCCAATATTTGTAAAATGAGTGTATTGGGACTGCTTATGCCAATAACTTTGGAAGTTTGAGAGACATCTCCAAATCTCTACAAGACATAACTTGCAATAAATATTTTATTTTTGCAGGTGGTCATAAATATGCAATGTTACCTATGATGAAACATAATGACAGGTTATGGTTGAGCCAAAATATTATGGGAAAGAAGAAAAATAGCAAAAACATATAAAGAAGAAAGAGATGTTGCCAAGGAAAATAAGAGGAAAGGAAATACTGTTTTACTTAATAGAAAAATATGAGAGAAATAAATCTGAAAACACCACAGTAAGACAAGGTATCATGGGAAATGGGAATATTGAAAAAGGCTAACTCTTAAGGCTGAGTGCTGCAGAGCCTTCCTCAAGGCAGTGCACATCCCAGAGAAGATGCAGCATTGTGGAAGGTGTGCCCAGGACCAACCACGACTAAGTCAGTGACAGAATGAGAGGACCTTCCCTCCCCATGGGCATCAGTCAACTTGTCACCTGCTGCCTCAATGACCTTGTTTAGTATGCACCATATCTGTGTGCCCAGAGATGCAACAAATAGCGTTCCTGATGCAAAATGAGTCTCCTAGTAAATATATTAGGGTTACTAAGCAAGAATTCAACATCTTGTTCGAGGATGTAGGGTTTCCCATGTTGCTCTACCTCAGGAAGTAGAAAACTACTTCAGGATATAGAAAACCATTAAAAGTTCATTTTCCTACAGCTGGTGGACATCACCAAAGCCCTTGATGCAAACTGACTACTGTGTAGTACCCCAGAGAACACATTCACTGTTCAATGGAGGAGGTGTGCATTAACATTTGTTATATTATTGTTAGTTATGTATTAACATAATGTGTATTAACATTTGTTATGTTCCATAGAGCACCTCATGTGGGCACCGAGTTTATTAGATCCCTACAGTGCAGACATCAGATGCAGTTTTAAAGTACATTGTTTGCTATGGCCTCTTGTCTTAAAATAGCATGCCAGAATGTAAATGTTAAAGATTTTCTGAAGTTGTGCTGTGTGATATTCCAACTCAACATCCAATGTCATCGTTAAAAAATCATATAGAAACAACCTATATTTATCCACAAGTCAAGCTGATTATTAGAACAATACCAAGAAGTCTATACAACTAAAATATGTGCTTCACAAATTAAGAGATTACCAACAGAGATGTGGGTGCTCACCTGTAATACCATGCTACTTGGGAGGCTGAGGCAGGAGGATCTTCTGCTGAAGTCCAGAGGCAGCTTGCCTGATTGAGCAAGTTCTTGTCTCAACATAAAACATTAAAAAGGTGCTGCAGATGTCTCTCTGTGGTAGCGCACTGTCTAGCATGCATGGGGCCCCAGGTTCAACCCCAAACACTGAAAAAAATGCTTTCCCATGTTTCAAAAATCACAAATTATAACATAGTGTATACACTGCTCAGTTGTTCGGTACCATTGATTCAGCTCCGCCTCACAGTGACCCTGTGTACAACACATGAAACACTACCTGACAGTGTACCATATCCAGCACTAAGGTCAGTGCCTCTCTGTTATTCCTAGTGTTTTCAGTGGCAGATTGTTTGGAGAGTCAGTCGCCAGGTCCTCTCAAGCCTATAGCATACGTTATTCCTCTGCGGTCTCCCATCTGAGGACTACCGAGGCCCAATCGTGTTCCATACGTTTATTTTTGAATATATATTGAGTAAGAAATATGACATTAATAATATATCAATATATTATATATCAATAATATACATTAATATATTAATATAAATTAACATTATGCATTAATATACATTAATAATATAATTAATAGTAAAAAGGTTATGTGATTATAAGACTGAGTATATTTAGTTGATGTTATGTATTAGGTATAATTTTTTCATATATGATATGTAACACATGCATTTATGTAAATATCTATTGTCATACTGTGATTTAAAAAATTTATGCCAGGCACTATGGAAAATTCTTGTTTTCTGAGGTATGTGGGGTGGAAACTGAGGCAGGCAGACCAAGATTTCAAGGGCTGAGGTGGCATAGGAAACATAGCAGACGGTGAACCCCCAAAATTCCTCTAAGAATTGAGGAAATGGTTTCTCTCTCCTTCCTTCCTTCCTTCCTTCCTTCCCTCCTTTTCTTTTTTTCCTCTCCTCCTCCTCCTCCTCTTCCTCTTCTTTCTCATCCTCCCCACACTCTTCATTCTTCTTTGGCAGCTGTGAGAGTTGAATTTAGGGCCTTTTGCTGCTAGGCAACTGCTTTACTGCTCAGCTGCCATCCCAGTTCCTACTTCTATTTTGTATTTTGGGACAGGGTCTCAAAAAGTTGGACTGGACACCTCTGGTTATAATTTTGCAATCCTCTATGTCAATCTCCAAAGTCAGTGGAATGACAGGAGTTTCCCACAGTGCAATATTCTCTCTCAATCTCTCTCCTTTTCTCTCTCTCTCCTCCTCTCCCTCTCCCTCCCTCCGTCTCTTGCTCTCTCTCTATGCATATTTGAGAGAAGGTCTCACTGAGTGGTCTAACCTGGCTGGGAACGTTCTATGTAGACTAAACCAGCCTTGAACTCCTGTGGATCTTCTTGCTTTTGCCTCATGCATGCTAGGATTACAAACACGAGCCACAATGCCCAGCCCAGCTTTCTTTTGCCAACTAAATCATTAGACAGTCTCTTACGTTGGAAGAGAAACTGTGGGATTCAGTTCTACAAAAGAATACTCTTAGGAAATGTGCAGAACTAAGTACTCAAAGGGAAAAAGGAAATTTAGAAAGAATTTTGTTATTCTTCATCAGTAAAAATGGGCAGATGGTTGGGTAGCATGATGATAAAACTCCATCAGTCCCCTCCAATTTTGGAATTTTCTCAGGTGCATAAAACCCATAAAGGGTCACAAAATTATTTGCCCAATAAAAGAGCACAAAGCAACTTACCATGTAAAGGATGTGGCGAGTGGCTTTGTTTTCAGGAGATGAGTGGGAAGAGTGGCTGGAGCTGTGGACATACTGAGCACTCCTGTGGTGTCTGTAGAGGAGAATCACCATGTAGAGGCTGGTGACCATCATGAGGACCACAAAGAAGAGATCTAGAAGGAACAGGCCAGTAAAAACTATCCCTGGAGGGTGGTATCTCACATCATCATTTTGACAGTAAGCACGGGAATACACATGACCAACAAGAGTGAAATTCTTTTTGGCTTCTACCATTTTAATGACAAAGCTAAAGATCAGCATGTTGCTGAGCCAGAAGAAAAGCAAAGAGGGAAAAATAGAAAAAGCCAGTTTAGATTTAAGCCATGCCCACTTGGAATTACTAGGACTGATGGTGATGGCTTGAAATGCACTCAGGAAAGAAGTAGTGGCCATAGAAACACCCCGGGTCACTCTGTATATATACAAAAATGCTTTACAACCTGCATCATCCCAAAATGCTTTTACTCCAAAGGACACCATGATATCTGGTATCAATGTGAATATGATGTTCAATGTATTGACCATCGCAAGGTGCATGAAAACAGAATCTATGGGCTTCTTAAGATGAGATTGAACTAAGATGGTGTACCCATAAGGCACAAAGACCAAAGAGTTCCCCATGACACCAATACAAAACTGAGATATGAGGAAACCATTCCAAATTGTGTCACTTGGAATCATAATGATGTTTTAGATGTTCTTTTTTGGTAATTCAGGCATACAATAAAAAATAATGTTATAATGCTGTTTTCATGATGGTTTTTTTGTGGAAGAATATTTTGATTGCCAGTTCAAGAGGTCAGAAGGGTGGTCAAATGCTGGACTCTTTTATATTTTTGGTTCAGATACGACATTTCCAGGACCTGGATTCCAAGGATTCTTGAAAAACTTAAGCATTCAGAAGTAGTTTTCTTGAAGCATGCAGAATTTAATGCTCACACACTCCATTTTATTATATGAAGCAGGAATACATGTTGGCATCTGTGAAAGACAAATGTTTATGGTATAAAAAATTTGTCTTCTGAGAGTCTGATTCTATGTTATCTTTAACTTTTGTTTCATTGTACTAATTTTTGTTACGAAAATGCTTCTCTAGCAACTATCCAGTAATATGCATACTTGACTTATGTAGAGTTTTGACTGCACACACATTTCTATCCAGTAAACATTCAGCTAGAAGAGATACTTCCAAGTGAGAACTTTTTACCTTCCACCCTAATCCACAGGTCAATCACCAGTTTGCTGAACACTGTTTGGTAACACAGCTTGGTGCAGAGCTGTTCCCATGCGGATTCGGACATATGCACGAATCTCACATTTCATCTGATCAGGATTTGTATGCTTGATGCACAGACAAAACTACTAGATTCTTAAACATAGTCAGAATGACAAAGATATGAAATTGTATGAGGTGGACATTGAAATTCATAAGATGAATGTGTCATTCATACTCACTGGATTTCCAGTTTTTCACTGTATCATTCATTTGGAGAAAAAATCTTCAACTGATCTACTTGCTTTTATCACCTGAAATACAATCCTGTGTTCCTATATGGAAGCCTGTGAGTTCCATATAAGTCTCTGTTATACTTGCAACGTCCATAAGGAAGTTCTCAATTTACCAAATGTGTTAGCTACAAATATCTACTTTGAAGTGAGTCTCTAGTCTTGTGATGATGTTCTTGTCATGAAGTGTGAGGGAGAGTGATAATTGGAGTATAAAATACCTCACCGGCTCATGTTTGAATGCTTTGTCCCCAGCTGCTACACTGTGTGGGAGACTATGAAACTTTGGGAGGTGGGTCCTAGTTGGTGGAAGGAGGTCACTGGGGAAGAGCCTTTGAGGGTTTGACCTGGTCCCCCACCTATGGTCTTCTTCTGTGCTCCTGATATGCCATGATGGGAACAGCTGTCTTTATTCAGTGGCCTGCCACCAGACCTCAGGAGATGAGTGAGATGAGTGGGAAGAGTGGCTGGAACTGTGGACATACTGAGCACTCGTGTGGTGTCTGTGGAGGAGAATCACCATGTAGAGGCTGGTGACCATCATGAGGACCACACAGGAGAGATCCAGAAGGAACAGGCCGGTAATACTATCCCTGGAGGGTGGTATCTCACATCATCATTTTGACAGTAAGCACGGGAATACACATGACCAACAAGAGTGAAATTCTTTTTGGCTTCCACCATTTTAATGACAAAGCTAAAAATCAGCATGTTGCTGATCTGTCATGCCTTCCCAACCTCTATGGACTGACATTTTCTGACACGGGGAGCCAAAATCAAATTGTCCAATAGAAGTTTTGATTTTCAGACATTTTTTCATACCAATGCAAAAACTAATACAGGAAAGCATATCCAAATTATTTAGTGGACACCATAATCTGAGTCTTATTCTTCCTAAATCTACTTTCTTCCTCCTAGAGACATTGTAATTTAAATTTCAACTAGATTTTTGAGACATGGTTTCACTCTGTAGCCCAGGCTTTCTTTTAACTAGTTGTGTAAACAGCCTGGCCTTGAACTCACATTGGTCCTTCTGCATCACTGTCCCCAGTGCTGGCCATGTGGGCTTAGTCTACTGTACTTGTTCTGGTATTTTAAATTTATGAGTAGGATTTGTTTGAAGTTATGGTGTTTAATATGTTTGTCCAATTTGGATTGTGATTTCATTGTTGAAATTGCATTTTGTCTTTCAACAAACTAAATAGGTAAGAAACGGACCTCTACATAGTCCCCAGGTGTCTGTCAGCTTGTGATGCTGTAGGAGTTTATTTGTTGCTGTGATGCTGAAAGCTATGCCACCAGTATCTCAGACACCAGCAGGCTCACCCATGGTGGATAGGTTTCAGCTGAGCTGGCATAAAAGGACAGACTAGGGAGAAGGAGCTGGCTGCCCATTCGTGAAACAATTAGCCACTCAAAACTGTATGAATAGCAGGGAAGCATTGTCCAATACTGGGTAGTGTTTCATTGTGTTGTACATAAGGTTGGTGTGATCAGACTCATTTTGAGGACACCTATCAAGAACAACAATCTTTCCTTAATAATATCCATATACTATATACTCACAACCATCTCTGTATTTAATAAGTGAAAAGAAGAGAACCAAGGAAAATGTGCTTACTCTTAGAACTTCTATTCAACATAATCCTGGATGTCTAAGACACCTCAAAGAAGGAAGAAAAAGAAATAATTAACATTGTTAGAATGCACCTACTTCTAAAAGTACCGTACAGATTCAGCTTAATTGCAGTGAAAATTCCCACAACATTTGTTACAGAAGTGGGGAGAAAGTTCTAAAATTCATATGGTAAAACAAGGTCCCCAGCTGAGCCTGTTCAGGGCTAGAAATCAAAGGTGGCATCAATCCAATTTGTGATCTCATTCTATATGTCAATGACATCATAAATTAGTATGTGTCATACTGAATTATCGTATCCTCATTGAATAATTCAAAGTAATATAGAATCCTGAAAGAAACCTGCTTGTATACAGCCACCTAATCATTGATATGGATATGAAGAACAAAATGTCAAACGAACAGGGGTTTCTATGACTGGTGATGAAAAACTGGATAACCAAATGCAAAGGAATAATAGTGTTCCTTTCCTAATGTCATCCCCCCAAAATTTGCTCAAAGATGAGAAAAGATATTTGTCAGACGTTTCACCATGAAAATATTGCAATCAACGACAGGAATATTGTAGCTCACCTGTAATCCCAGCAGTTTGGGAGGGTAAGGTAGGAGGATTGAAAGTTCTTGGCCAGAGGCAGCATGGGTAATGTAGTAAAACCTGGTTTCCCAATACAAGGTAAAAAATGTCTGATTTGCCTCTCTGTTTTACAGTACTGGCAAAGTATGTGTTAGGCTCTGGGTGTAACCCCATGTCACTGGAAAGCCAAATATTGAAAGAAATTGTTAGAAAATAAACTCCTATGTAAAGAAAGAACAATGATTTCTTGGGTTATACCAACAAGATCACAGGCTAAATAAACAGCTGGGACACAGTAAAGTAAAAAGTAATTTTCTAGGAAGGATACAATCAATAATATGAAAGGGCAACCTATGGAATATGAAAAACTAGAAATGAAATATCACCTCAGGTTTAATAGAAGAAAAGTATAAGGAACATTAAACCAAACTTCTTTTCTTTCCATAAATGCAAAAAGGATCTTGTAGACATTTCCCTAAAGAAAGAATAGGATGCCTGGAGTGTAGGTTAGTGATGGACCATTTGTCCAGCATGCAAATTCCCTGGAATGATCCCCAACCCTACAAATATTTTTAAAAAGAGAAAAGAAAGTTTGCAATGGTTAATGGTACAGGGAACTGTATCAGCATCATTAATCATGAGAGAAATAAAAATTAGAAGCACAGTATGATATAACCTGGACATAGCTAACATGACTTTGACAAAAAATAAGGGATATGTATGTTAGGGTATGAATGAAAGAAAACTCCCACTCTAAGAGGGAACAAACTGGCCATGGCCACACCTTAACAAAACCCTGTCTCAAAATGAAAAATGAAGTGGGTAGGGTTTGAGTCCAGTGGTACAGAACGTGTAAAATCTGTGCAATGCCCTGGGTTCAGTCTCCTAGTATGGGAAGGAAAAAATTAAAACTGGAACTACTATATGATCTGCAGTCCCACGTGTATACATCCAAAACAAAGATATCAGTATGTCAAAGATGTCCGCATTCCCATGTTCATTGCAGTATTATATATAAAACCCAAGCTATGTAAGAAAAACATTGTCTGTCAGTGAGGAAATGGATTAAGCTGCTAAGTATATATAACTAAGAGAATATTATTCAGCCATAAAGATAAGAAATTCTCTCCCTGTTTGCCTGTAGTCCCAGCAACTTGGGAAGCTGAGACAGGGGGATCTTGCATTCAAGGCCAGAGGTAACTTAAATAAGTTAGTGAGATCTTGTCTCTAAGTAAAAAGTTTAAAAAGGGCTATGGATGCTGGTCAGTGGTAAAGCAGGGATGTAACATGTCTGAGGCCCTAGGTTCAACTCTCCATTCTGAAAAGAAAAAAAAAAAGAGTGAAATCCACTTAATTTGGACAACATAGAAGATAATACAGGAGATAAAATAAGGAAACAGAGACAGGCAAATTTTTGATGTTCCCACTTATATATTAAATTTTCAAATAGCAAAAGTAGAGAAACACACAGGCAATGAATGTTGCTGGAAGCTCAGTGCTGGGGAAAATATGCACATGTCAGCCAACTGGTATAAAATTTCTGATATAAGTTCAATAAATTTTGGGATACATTATAATGAATTGTCATCATAGTTATTTGCAATGTAGCCTATATTTGAAATTATTAAATAAATATAATGAAATTCTTTTCAAAACAGGAACAAGAAAGCGCCTAGAGTAGGTGATGGACATGTTAGTTAATGTCATTGTGTGGTCAAACCTTTACTTCGGTCATGTTAAAATATACTTACTGCTTCTCAATTAAACATCAATTGCTGAAATAGATTACAAAGTAAGAAAAATGAAAATAGACTAATCAGCCTAAAGAGAAGGCAGAAAATGAAAGAATGAAAATAATCATATTCTAGCTTTGGGCTAATAGATGCATACTTGCTTTGTTCCGTCCTATAGAGTTGAAACCAGAGCCTCACGGAGGTAGGCAAGTGCTCTACCACTGAGGAGGACTCAGAAGCACCTTATTAAAGATTTTATTTTGAGATATGTCACTGAGTTGTGCAGACTACCTCACCTTAAACTCATGCTGTTCTTGCCTCTGCCCCCTGTGTTGCTAGAATTATAGGTGTGCACTCTGGTGCCCAACACATTTTACACAAATAAAAACATAGATCAGAAGTAAGAGAATGGAGAAAATGTATTATGTAATAGTTGATCAGTAGAAAGCTGGAGTGTCCACACGAATGTTTGACTGATCAGGCTTAGAAACATTCTATATGTTCATAACTGATGAGAGAGACAAAATTGTAAAAATAGTAAAATTAATACTAAAGAAAATTACAAATTAGCAATTTGAAATTCCTTATTTCTCTATTACTCTCTTCCTTTCATTCTTTCTGTCTTTTTTCTTTCTTTCCACTTCCTTCCTTCTTATTTCCAGTCTGCCTTTTTTCCTTCCTTCCTCTCTATCTTTCATTTCTCTCTCTTTCTCTATTTTGTGTGTGACTGTGTGGGTTTGAACAACAGTTCTTGTAAAATTGCTACAAGCCCCTACGATGGAGCTGCCCTAATACTCCTTTACAAAACTTCTTATTATCTTTAGATGAGGTCTAAGCTAAGCAAGTTGTGCCTGATCTCGAACTTTTGTTCCTACCTCTACCTTCCATGTCTCTTGAATTACAAGTGTACAACATGATGCATGGCCTTTTTCACTTTAAGAAATGATATTGGACAGAATAAACTGTAAGGGAACAGAATTCATGGATATAAATAAGGCCTTTTCTTGCATAATACAAATTTTAAATTTCCACCTGATGATATATACAACATTAATCTATATTGTATCAACTTGAAAAGTACTAATATGACATACCAAAATCCCACCATTATTGATGGAGATTTAGCAAAGTCTTGTAGTAGTTAACTGAATCAGCAGAAGAAATAGCAGTAGTGAAGCAAACAAATTGGACAAGACCATTCTTATTCTTGACCTAACTTCCACAAAAATATCTCAGATGCAGTCACAAAAGTACCCATCATTCTTTATTCTGGATATAGGAAGCAAGCAGTAAATATGGCCAAACAACCAACACTGATGTGAGAAGTGAGAAGGTGAGGACAGCTTGGTGAAAGATTTTTCTCCATGCAATTATCATGACTAATAAAAACAATAAAGTAAAACCTGTTTCCCATCTTGTTCCTAATCACATAATGAAAAAATACCATTATGAGCCAGAACAGTGATTCATGGCCAGGTCCTCAGAAGGCAGAGGTAGGAAACTGTGAAAGTTAAGGTCAGAGGGAACCTGTATAAATTAAGGAGACCTTGTCAGAAGATTAAAAAAAAGGGGGGGGGAGTATGCACTGGGGTGGTTAATCAATGGTTGTTGTTGTCAGGTGCCATCAAGTCGGTATCTGACTCACAGCGACCCTTATAGGGTTTTCAATGGCTGACAGTTTTTCAGGATTGCCTTGGGAGTGGATTGCCAGGCCCTTCTCCCATTTTTGCAGTGCTGGGAATTGAACTCAGGATCTCAGAGACTGCTGCGCAGTTCTCTACCAACTGAGCTAAATCTCAGCCCATAATCAATGGTAGGGTACTTGGAAGTTATGCCCAAGACCTTAGGGGAAACACCACAGAACTGCAAACAAACAGAGAGACAAAAATTCCATTAGAGATACAAATGTAGAGAAAAGATAAAAACTTTGAAGGAACATTGGCATTAAGCAAAATTGCGAGGTGGATCCAAATAGAAAGCAATCAAGGCAGATAAAAGCAGAATAGGGCAAACATCTGAAATGGAAAACAAAGCCAAAGTCAGTTCCTTGTAAAGAATACATTGAACACAGTCTCTGAGACTGTACCATTGCCTAATAGGAAGGAAATGGCATCAGGATCCTAGTTTTGGAGATGGTAATTTAGAAAACTGCAAATATTAATAAGAGGATTATATTGGAACCACTATGCCTATGGATATGAGAGTTTGAGTGATAGGGGCATATCTCTAGAAGGTATAATTTATCATAATTATTTTAGAATTGTAGAAGGTCAAAAATATGTGGTGCTCTGTATGATGATACTGAATTGTGTTAGAGAAGACGGAAAATAAAAGAAAAAGATTAAAAATAATTAAAACATAGAAAGGAGAAGTCGTGTCAAGAAGAAGAAAGAAGGAAATTTAGTTGTTTTTAGCAGAACAAGATGAGAGAAATAAATCTGAAAACCTCAAAGTCTAAGGTGAAATATCCTGGGGAATGGGAACATAGAGAAGGGCTTCATACCTCCCTCTGATTCCCAGGGCTGATGCCACAGAATCTTCCTCCAGGCAGTGCACAACCCAGAGAAGATGCAGCATCTTGAAAAGCCTGCCCAGGACCAGCCATGACTAAGTCAGTGACAGAATGACAGGACCTTCCCTCCCTGAGGACATCAGTCACCTCCTCATCTGCTTCCTCAATGACTTTGTTTACTTGGTTCCAATTTTTATGCACTGAGAGACACTACAAATGACTCTCCCAGGTGCCAACTGAATCTCCTGGTAAACATTTGAGAGCTACTAAGTAAGGATTCAACATCTTGGATAGAGGATGTTCACATCTCCCAAAGTGACCTACTTCAGAAAGTAAACTTCTGGATCTAGAAAGTCATTAAAAGTTAGTTTTCCCAGAGCTGGTAGAAAGTCACCACAACTCTTGATACACTCCAGGTACTGAGCCGGACCCTGGGGAACACAGTCACTTTTCCACTGGAGATGTTGTGCCTCCTGCACTAACAGAGGGTTT
>VMDO01040128.1:0-12161 GCA_007922755.1 Pedetes capensis | reverse complement strand
TTAACATTTTTGGCATCTGTGTGAGGATCATATGATTTTTTTATTAGAAATTTTTAATGTACATCATAATGTGATTCATTTTGACATGCTTTTCATTGTGACAATTTTCATATATGCAATTTGATAAACATTATTCAAGTTTTTCCTAAATCCAAAATAATTTTCAAATAAAAATTAAATAAAATTGATTTTTAATTTCCTTTTCATAAAAAAGATTCTAAGTTATCTTCTCATAAGCAAAAATATAAATATGTACACAAAATTTAAGAGAGTACCAAATTACTAACGCTGGCTAGATCATTAACTTGTATAACACTTTTGTACCATAGATTCTAATATTATGACAGTAGCATTTTAGTTACTACTTTTTGATGAATTGAGTTCTGAAATTGGACAATTAGTGAAAAGCTAAAATTAATCAGCAAACAGCCACCTTGGATATGGCTCAGGTTACAATAGAACTTTGGCAATAGATATTGAAAAGGACAATAAGAAATCAGCAAAAATAAGTGTTGGTTTGAGAAATGTAGCAGTTGAGGAAGCTCATACAAATATGGAGAACTCAAAGATGGCCAAATAGATCCAAAGTCATTTCAAAACTCCCAAGAAATGCCAAACACTGTATATCTACTTCCATATTTGCAAAGAAATGGATCATTGGAAAAATAAATTCCTAAATAGAAATAATAAGCCGCAAATTAATTATGTTCTGGGACATTTTTCATGATAGTTTCTAAAATAATCATATTCCTCTTACAGAAAAGGAGAAAAGTCTTCCAAGAGGGAATAACTGAATTTCAATTAATGGGTAGTAACTTGTTTACTAAGATTAAAAACAAATAAATAAACAGATCAGACTCTCCTTAAGAAACTTTCTATTTTGAGATTTTACCATTATTCAAATAATATTTAAACTTTTAGTGCACAAATATTTTAATTATTAAGCCTTTTACAAGTATATATTTATGCAAATTACAAAATTTAATACATCTAATTATGGTAAATACTTGGAAAAATTACAATTTTCACACTGTGAGAGACAATGCAAGCAACATTTTAGTACATGTGCAACTAATTTATATTCCAAGGAGACTAATTAATTAGAAACACCTTATATTTGTCCTGTACATCAGATAGGTAATCATTTATTACACTGAAATTTTAAGACTGCATGTAAGTCTGTATATAAAACTATATTGAGTTAAAATAATGAACATCTTTAAATATTGTTCTTATAAACTTCAAGCAATGCTATAAATTACCTAAACCTACAGAGTTATCTTATTTGCATTTTCTGAGTAAAATCTTAGGGGTAAGTATTTAATACTAAGTAGATTTATTGTTCTTTAATGTCAATTTAAATTGTATTCTAAGACCCTTAATTAACTTTAAGACTTCAGACTTAATTAACTTTAAGACCTAAGGCTTGAAAATGTTCACGTAATTAAAATAAATAGAAACTGCTCCTTGTAACAGAGGATGTAGCACTTAGAAAGGAGGGCCACAAGTAACAGTATTAGCAAAAATAGTTAGCCAACACATAATTTTTACTTTCTTGCTTTTGTTTATTTATAAACACATTTGTTTGTCTTAATATTAATTTTAAGAGGATAAAATTGGTAGCACAAAAATACTGCCTTAACAAGTGCTTGATAATAATTGTGAAGATAGATTTGAATGAGGCACAATATATGTATGTATGGAAGTAACACAAGAAACTCATTATTCTGAATAATTAATATGGGTTAATAATAAAAGAATAAAAGAAAGTCAATTACTGAATGTGAAAAAATAATGATTGCATTTTCAAATTAATGACAAACTTAATTAATGTCATATTAATATTATGTACTATATATCTATGTATTTAAGATACAAACATTCAGAGATATTAAGATTAAATTTTAAGAGAAGCTATGTACAATAGAAAATGAGAACTGCTGGCTCACAAAGACATTAATAATGGTCTCTAAGTATATAGCCTATTTTCAATATGAAGATTTACAAAGGTATTTTTCTTTCCTTCATAATCTACCCTGATGACATAGGAATTTTGCCTAACCACTGAATGTATGTGCTATTAAAAAGATTTATTGACCTTTGAGCTGGTTTGATATATTTCATAACCATAAACAATTATAAGCAAATAAGAAAATAAAGTAAATCTTTACTTATATAAGGATGACATTCATACAATAGTTATAAGGTATTATTGTCCTGGCTGTTGTTTTTAGGTGCCATAGAGTCGGGTCTATCCATAGTGACCCTATGTGTTGTTGTTGTTAGCTACCATCAAGTCAGGTCTGATTCATAGCGACCCTATGCACAGCAGAATGAAACACTTCCTGATTCTGTGCCAGACACATACTCTTATTTATGTTTAAGCCCATAGTGGCAGACACTATGTCAATCCCTCTAGTGGAGGGTTTTCCTTTTACTTGTTGAGCTGTCACTCTCCCAAACATGATGTCCTTCTCCAGGGATTGGTCCCTTCTGACTACATGTCAAAAATGTGTAAGATACAGTCTAGCCATCCTAGAATCACTCTAGTTGTACTTCGCCTAGGACAGATCTATCAGTTCTATTGGCAGTACATGGAATATTCAATATTCATCTTCAGCACCGTAATTCAAAAGCATCAATTCTTCTCTTGTCTTCCTTGTTCAATGTCCAGCTTTCACAACCATATGGTATAACTGAAAATACCATGGCATGAGTCAGGTGTACCTTCATCTTCAATGCAACATCTTTACTTTTCATTACCTTAAAGAGGTGTCTTGTGACAACTTTTCCCAATGCAAAGCATCTTTTGATTTTTCTTCATGGCTGCTTCCACAGTTGTTGATTGTAGAACCAAGTAAAGCAAAATCTTGGACAATCTCAACCTTTTTCCATTTATCATGAAGTTTCCCACTGACTCAGTTGTAAGTATTTTTGTTTTGTTGTTGAGTCACAATTCATACTGAAGGCTATGTTCTTTGATTTTTGTCAGTTAATGTTTCAAATCCTCTTCACTTTAAGCAAGCAGATTTGTATCATCTGCACAATTCAGGTTGTTAATGAGTCTTCCTCCAATCCTGATGCCACATTCTTCTCCATAAAGTCCAGATTCTTGGATTATTTGCTCAGCACAGAAATTGAAGAGATATGGAGAAAGGATACATCCCTGACACACACCTTTCTCAACTTTAAACCAAGCAGTATTTCTTTGTTCTGTTCAAACAGCTGCCTCCTGGTCCATGTGCAGATTCTTCTTGAGTTAGGTGCTCAGGTATTCCCATTTTTCGTGGTGTTATCCATAATGTCATGATCCACACAATTGAATGTCTTTGCATAGTCGACAGAACATAGATAGACACTTCTATGGTATTCTTTGCTTTCAGCTAATATCCATCTGACATCAGCAATGATGTCCCTGGTTCCCCACTCTCTTCTGAATCTGCTTGATTTTCTGGCAGTTCCCAGTCTACATACTGTTGCAGTTGCTTTTGAATGATCTTTAATAAAATTTTGCTTTCATGTGATATTAATGATATTGTTTGATAGTTTCCACATTCAGTTGAACCCACTTTCTGGTGAATAGACACAAATATCGACCTCTTTCAGTCAAGTAGTCAGATAGGTGTTTTCCAGATCACTTGACATAAACACGTTAGAAGGTCCAGTGCTGCATCTGTTTGTTGAAACATCTCTCTTGGTATTCCATCAATCCCTGGAGGTTTGTGTTTTGCCAATTCCTTCAAGGCAGTTTCTACTTCATTCTTCAATATCATTGGTTCCTTGTCATATTCAACCTTTTGAAATGGTTTGTCATCCACCAATTCTTTTTGCTACAAGGACTCTGTGCATTTCTTCCATCTTGTTTTGATGTTTCCTTCATTGTTTAATATTTTCCCTATAGAACCTTTCATTATTGCATCTTGAGGCTTGAATTTTTTCTTCAATTCCTTAAGCTTGAGAAAAATAGAGTGTGTTCTTCCCTTTTGGTTTTCGTCTCCAGCTCACTGCATATGTCATTATAATATTTTATTTTTTCTTCCTAAGCTGCATTTTTAAACCTTCTGTTTAGTTCCTTAACTTCATCACATCTTCTTTTTATTTTAGCTACTCAATTTCAGAGTCTCTTATGATATGTAATTTGGTCTTTTCTTTTTTTCCTATCTTTTTAATAACCTTTTGCTTTTCTCATGCATGATACCATTGATGTCATGCCACAACTCCTCGGGCCTTCTATCATTCATGTCTAATGCATTACACCTGTTCTTGAGGTGGCCTCTGAACTCAGGTGGGATATAATCAAGGTCATACTTTGGCTCTCATACACATGTTCTGGTTTTCTTCAGTTTCAGTTTGAACTTTCATATGAGCAGTTGATGGTCTGATCCACAGTCAATACCTGGTCTAGTTCTGACATTTGAAATTGAGCTTTCCATTGTCTTTTCTCACAAATGTAGTTGATTTGGGTCCTATATGTTCCATCTGGTGAATTCCATGTGTATAGTCACCATTTATGTTGGTGAAAAAAAATGTATTTCCTGTGAAAAGGTCAATGGTCTGACAAAATTCTATCATTTGATCTCCAGTATCATTTCTGTCACCAAGGCTATATTTTCCAATTCCTGAGCCAGCTTCTTTGTTTTCAACTTTTGCATTCCTGTCACCAGTAATTATCAGTAGATCCTAATTGCATGTTTGATCTATTTCAGATTGTAAAAGCCTGTAGAAGTCTTCCTTATCTTCATTTGTGGCCTTAGTAGTGGGTGTGTAAATTTCAATAATAATCATATTAACTGGCATTCCTTGTAGGTATATGGATATTATTCTATCACTGACAGCATTGTACATCAGGACAGATCTTGAGACATCTTTTGTGAGGATGCATGCAACCCCATGTCTCTTTAATTTGTCATTCCCAGCATAGTAGACCATATGATTATCGACCAAAATGGTATTCTAGGCCATTTTAGCTCACTGATGCCTAGAATGTTAATGTTTATGGGCTCTATTTCTCCTTTAATGATTTCTAATTTTTCTAGATTCCTACTATATACATTCTACATTCCAAGTATAAATGGATGTTTATAGTTTTTTTCTCCTCATTTTAAGTCATGCCACATCAACAAATAGAGGTCCCTGGGGCTTTACTCCATTTCTGTCATTAAGGTATACACTACTTAGAAGAGGCAACTCTTCCCTCAGTAGTCTTTTGAGTTCCTTCCAACATGGGGGACTCATTTTTTTTCCACACTATATCTGGCAATGTTTCTCTGCTATTCATAGGGTTTGCAATTGCTAATTATTTAGGGATTGAGTTGCCAGGTCCTCCTCCCTAGTCTTTCTTTGTCTGGAAGCTCACCTGAAACCTGTCCACCTTGGGTAACCCTGCTGATATCTGTAATGCCAGTAGCATAGCTTTCAGTCTCATAGCAATATGCAAGCCCTTACAGAACAGCAACCCCAAACTGGGCCATGACAAGCATGATTGTTAGTGTGTCTCTGCTATTCATAAGATTTTTCAATGGCTGACTTTTTTAGAAGTGGGCTGCTCGGTCCTTCTCCCTAGCATACAGCACCCAGTATTCCCAGGTTATCTCCCATCCAAAGACTAACCAGATCCCACCCTGCTTAGCTTCCAAGATCAGATGGGATTAGATACCAGGGTGGTGTGTTTAGTAATACAGAAAATACTATGACTATTTCTTGTTCTGAGGATACAGATAGGCAAAGAAGGGGTCAAATTATCCTTATTAGCAGATGACATGGTACTTTACCTAAAGGACCCTAAAATCTCTTCTAGAAAACTTTTAGAACTAATTAACTCCTTCAGCAAAGTGGCAGGATACAAAATTAACACCCATAAATCAGTAGCCTTCCTTTACACAACTATGAGCAGGAAGAGAAGGAAATTACAGCTATAATCCCCTTCATGGTAGCCCACTAGAAAATTAAATACCTTGGAATCAATCTAAACAAAGACCCTGCAGATCTCTATAAATAAAATTTCAAAACATTAAAGAAAAAAATTGAAGAGGATACTAAAAGGTGAAAGGACCTTTGCTGCTCATGGATTGGGAGAATCAATATTGTAAAAATGGCTATCCTACCAAAAGCAATCTATAGATTTAATGCAATCTCCATTAAAATTCCAGTGACAGACTTTGCAGAAATAGAAAAAATGATCAAAAATTCATATGGAAACACAAAAGACCACATATAGCCAAAACACTCTTAAGCTACAAAACTAGTACAGGTGGGATCACAATCCCTGACTTTAATCTATACTACAGGGCTGTAGTAGCAAAAACAGCTTGGTACTGGCATAAAAATAGGCCTGAAGACCAGCTGAACAAAATAGAGGGCCCAGAGATACATCAACGCACCTATAGTCACCTGATTGTCAACAAAGGGGCAAAACAGGTGAATTGGAGAAAGGATAACCTTTTCAATAAATGGTGCTGGGAAATTTGGATATCCTCTTGCAGGAAAATGAAAACTGACCTGCACCTCTCAATATGCATAAGAATTAACTCAAAATGGATAAAAGATCACAACATAAAACCAGAAATTTCAAAATTACTAGAAGAAAAGATAGGCAATATGCTCCAACATATAGGCATAGGAAAGCACTTCCTTAATAGGACTCCAATTGTTCAAGAAGTCACAATAAGAATAGATAAATGGGATTACATGAAATTAAAAAGCTTCTGTACAGCAAAGGAAATAATCAACAGAGTCAAGGAAGTCCCCACTGAATGGGAAAAAATCTTTGCATCCTATACATCAGACAGAGGACTAATTTCCAGAACTTATAAAGAACTCAAGAAAGCAATTCCCAAGAAAACAAATAACCCAATATACAAGTGGGCAATGGAACTGAACAGAGCATTCCACATGAAGAAGCTGGTAAGGCCATGAAACATATGAAAAAAGGTTCAATATCCCTAGTCATTAGGGAAACACAAATCAAAACAACTCTGAGATTTCACCTTACTCCAGTAAGAATGGCCAAGATCAATAAAACAAATAAAAACAAATGCTAGCATGGTTGCAGAGAAAAGGGAACCCTCTTACACTGCTGGAGGTGCTATAAATTGGCTCAACCACTTTGGAAACTAATATGGAGGTACCTCAAAAAACTAAAAATAGATCTAACATATGACCAAGTTATGCCACTACTGGGAATATTCCCAAAGGGAGATGTGTCATCATACCACAGAGACACCTGCATCTCCATGTTCAATACAGCACTCTTCACAATAGCAAGGATATGGAATTAACCAAAGTGCCCATCAGCAGAAGAATAGATTAAAAAAAAAACTATGGTACATATACACAATGGAATACTACTCAGCAATTCAAAAAAATGAAATAATGTCATTTGCAGCAAAATGGACAGAATTGGAGAAAATTATCTTAAGTGAACGAACAGAAGCCCCAAAAAGAGAAATACCATATATTCTCACTCATATGTGGGAGTTCAACCAAACTTAAAAGAAGGAAAAAATTCTATACATAAATTGGAACATAATAAAAAGCTCATGTAAACTTCATGTAGAAGGGACAATTTAAGGAGAGGAAAGGAGACAGGGATCTAGCAAAAGGAAGTGATGATGGGAAAAGAGGAGAGTGAGGAGGACCAACGAGGAGGAAGGAAGGGGGCAAAGGTCAATCTCAATGTAAACAGTTTAACTTTATTAGTACAGGAAATAATAATAATACCAATAATACCAAAGGAGGGCAATAATGCATATGGACTATATCACTCATGTAATACTGCTAAGAATGTAAAAAGATTAAGCACTATAGAAAAAAGTTTAGACTTAAATCAAAATCAGGATGCACATATATAGATAAAAATTCCCATACAAGTAGACATACAAGTAAAAAGGAGGTCATTGGTGGGGGGATGGGGATGGGGGAGGAGGGTCATGAAACGGTAAGGGGGAGGTTATGTGAGCAATGTACAATGAAACTCATATGTGGGAATGTCACCATGAAATACATGCCAGAATGATACCCAGTAAGTTGTACATTAAAAATTTCCCAACTAAATAACAGGAAAAAAAGAAAATCACAGAAAAATAGGCTATTGACACTACCAAGAGAATGCTAAAGAAGTCTAAGTGTCTGAATGTGAGAGCAGACAAACATCTTCCCTTAGAAAGCAGCCTTGGCTAACTTGTAAAATGTAGTTTCTCTTCTTTTTTCCCTTGGAATCAGAACCAATCTGCTCATTCTAGCCTTTTCTATCTTTTACATGACATTATTCTCTCTATAGATGATTTAATAACATACTATCCATACTGCCTGCTCACTTGATCCAAAGTGTCTTAGAAAAGCAACAAGAAAACCTCAACAGCAGTGTTGCCTAATTGCACATGAAGTGTAAAAGGATTTTGTGACTGTGATTATATTATATATACATTATTATATTATTATATTATATATGACAGATAAATGCCAATGAAACTGAATCTGAGTTTGAAAAAGAAAAAAAAGACAGAAAAAAGAAAAAAACTCAATTAAGAATAGAACCTTTTCAACCTGAGAAAGGAAAGCTGTAAAAAAAACCTACAGGTAACATCATACATAAAAATGAATGTTTCCCTTTAATATGAGGAATGACACAGGGATTTCTATGTTCAGCCTTTCCTTTCAATGTTATACTGGAGGTTTTAGCTGGAGGACTAAGGCAAGAAAAATAATATGAATCAAAATTTGGAAAAGAAAAGTTAAACCTGACACAGTTCACAAAAAATATTATTGCCTGTATATGAAATCTAATGTAATCTACAAAATAAATATTTTAACTGGTGAGTTTATAACACCTTGGCATGAGAATTATGAACACAAGTATTGAATTCTTGAAGGAACTTAAGAAGAATGCCTCTGATATTTGGAATTAGGATTGACTTTTTAAATGAATTGAGATCAGAAAAAAAATCACAATCATTTTCACTAAGGGATGTTGGGATAAAATTCATCTACTCTAATAACAAAAATATCTATAAGTAATCAAGATGATGATATATATGATTCTACAAAAATATTAAATATATGGATTGGTCCTATTGCAAAACTATTCAGAAAATTGATCAAATACTATATACAGTACCATTAATGATTCTCTATACTGTTCATGGGCTGGGGTTTAGCTCAGTTGGTAGGGTGCTGCTCTGTACTCTCTGAGGCCCTCAGTTCAATCCCCAGTACTGCAAATAAACTGGAGAAGGATGTGGCAATCCTGAAACAATCAGCCATCAAAAACACTATGAGGGTCGCTATAAGTCAGACCCAACTCGATGTCACCTAACAACAACAACAACATACTGTTCGTGGCAATTTAGTTGTTTAGATAGTTTCACCATAGATAAGCCACATTTATAATATAACTATAAAGAAATGTCACAATTGAAAGAAAAATTCATTAAGTATAACAAGCCAACTCTGAAAGAATAAAAGTTGTATTTCATGTTATTTTTTCTAGTATCTACTCTATAATTAGCCAAGCTCCAACTTTACAGAAATAGAATATTATGTACACCACTACAATACTGGCCTGCAGCCATACCACTATGGCCTCCGATCATGTCAGATCTTGGAAGCTAAGCAGGGTCGGGCCTGGTTAGTACATGGATGGGAGACCGCCTGGGAATACCAGGTGCTGTAGGCTTGGGAGAAGGACCTGGAAACCCACTCCCAAAAATCATTCAGCCATTGAAAACTCTCTGAATAGCGAAGAAATACAATAGTGTTTCATCTGTTGTACATAAGGCTGCTATGAGTTGGATATTGACTCAATGGCACCTAACAACAGTAAACATAATACTATACATACAATATTTTATATATTTTATAACACTTATAAAATTTTTAATTTGTTTTATGATATTTTACAATTTTGCATACCAAATAGGTAAAGAACACACACACACACACACACACACACACACACACACACACACACACACACACATCACCACTCCTGATAGACCAAATACAATGATAAATTTGAGATTCTCAGAAGTAATAATAAAATCCAAGCCCACATTTTTAATTTTACAGATGGTGGTAGTACTAGAAGAAAACAGATAGTAGTTCTTTGCCATAGAGTAGACAAGAGGAAAATAGCACTTGCAAAGAAAGAAAGGAAGGAAGAAAAGAGGGAGAGAGGGAAAAATGACAGGAAAAAGAAAAGGGAGGGGATGTGGAAAATTGAAGACCAAGAAAAGGAAAGAGGAGAAGAAAAGGAAGACCAATGAGGAGAGGGAAAGGAGAAGAGAAAAGAAAAAAGACTGTAGAGAAAAAGGACAAAAGAAAATTCTGGGACAGTATTGCAGCCCTGAGTTTCCTCTTTTTTCTTTTACTTTTTAAAATTTTTCTTTCTTTCTTTTTTGATAATCTCAATAGGAGTTAATTCTCTGTCTTTAGTATGAAAATAGTTCTAGTTCTGCTAGTGAAACAATAAGTTAACATCTTTAATTGGACTTAAGTAAATAAAATAGGTCATGTTGAAAAAAATGTAGATAGAATAAAAACTTTAGTCCATAGACTAAAGAGCTTTCCATAGGATTTTTTTTTTAGAAAAATCCCTATAATACAAAAAATAAAAATTAACATGTATGGAAATATTGGGAATAATCTGATAAGCATGACTCTGTATATATTTTATAAATTACCCCAATATCTAACTTCTGTCTTATATAAAACATGTAAAGATGATTGGACAAACAACCACAATGAATGGTTTTAAGAGAAATATGCAACAAGAACCTACTTTTTGACAGAGACAAGTCTTTAAAAGTTGTCTGGATCAAAACCTGGAACTGTAAACTAAAAAATGTCCCAAATCTCTGAGGCAATGTCTTTTTTATACATATAATATTGTATACAAGCTCATTGTAGGGAAAAATTAGCATTTCTGATGAGCTGATTTCTAATAAATTTTAACTGGATTAAGACGTCTTCAAAGAAACTGGTAACCCATCCAACCTAGCTGAATGTCATTAGATCTTGAGCTAATTTTTTTTTTTTACTCAATACTCTTTTCTATACAAATCACTCTACCAAGAGAAATCATTGAAATGGCCTGCTATTTAACAAGCCTATGAAAATCCTTGGCCTGTCTATATACTGATTACTCAGTGTTACTTAATAGCATTTTGTATAAAGAGAACAATAAATTCTAAATACTGTTGTTATTCAAAAATGACAATGTTGAAGATAAATAGCATTGCTATATAGTTTAAGGAAAACACACTAACCTAATAATTATATCAGTGACTTGTTTGGAGGGAAGATAATTCCAAAATTATCCATAGCATATGTCACATGATAACTACCCCTGGGTGACATGGGACATATACCTGAACACAGCAAAGAAAGAGAATGATAAAATCATTCCTAGTGAGTGGAGAAAACTATTGAAAACAGAAGATGTTTCAGGTGCTTAAAGAATTAAATATCAGACTCTGGAAAAATAGTTTGGAGATGGTAGTTGCATAGACTCTGAGGGTGATAAAGGAAAGAAATAATTCTTAATAAAATGGAAGGAAAGCAGCATATGTGCTGCCACTCCTTCCTCCACAGTGCAGAGATCATGATTTGTCTCCAGGCTTAGTTATGTGTATATATACTTATGAAGTATTCAGCAGTCATGGTCCTACTTATGGGACATATAATCATGGCTGTATTTAGGGGACATATTCATATTATCAATGTCTAAAATTATCCAAAACTTTTCAATTACTCCAAAAGAAAAAACACTCGATAGAACATAAGCACCTATATTTTTTAAAGAGTCCTAGTCTGTCCAAGGGCTGGGATTTAGCTGGTAGAGTGCTGTGCTGCAGTCTCTGAGGTCCTGAGTTCAATTCCCAGCACCGCAAAAATGGGAGAAGGACATGGCAATCCACTCCCAAGGCAATCCCGAAGGATTGCCCGAAGGATAATTATATCCAATAAATAAATATATATAGAATCAAGATAATTTGATGTCAATTATGTGATAGGTATATAAACAAAAGTAAATGATTTTCCTGCAACTAATAGCAACTAAGGGCTGGGATTTGGCTCAGTTGGTAGAGCGCTGTGCTGCAGTATCTGAGGTCCCGAGTTTAATTCCCAGCACCGCAAAAATGGGAGAAGGACCTGGCAATCCA
>VMDO01040127.1:0-12159 GCA_007922755.1 Pedetes capensis | reverse complement strand
TTTCTCTAAGTGTAGATAATGTGGGACAAGTTCATTGCAATTTACTGGCAGAGTGCTCTGCTAGTGAGGCTTATTATATTTCCATAAATACTATAGTTTAAGAAAAGTTCTTAAGGCTTTATTAAACATGATTCAATTATAAGTGCATTCCAGGTAGGTTAATCTATAAAGGAGCAGCAGATAAGCTCTGTCTCAATTATCTATTAAATATTAAAACCTTATACACTTACAATTTCAGTATATATGGGCCATGGCATAAATAAATAAAATATAATCTACTTACAGTTATGAAGATTTGGAATTCCAAGAGCCTCTGAAATGAAATTATCTTAGAAAACATAAATGAATACAGATACTTACAAACCATCTGACTCTAAATGAAGTTTGTATTATACAAATACATTTCCCTCTAATACCGCATGGACAGTAAGAATCCATACCAGGCTCTAAATAGTCTGATACATTTCTGAAGCTCTCTTAGTCATTTGAACTATTTGAAAGCACAAGCATCACTTTAAATTTCAGAATAATTTGAAAATATATTAAATGTATTATTTAAGTAAATGCTCACTGACAAGTAAGATGATTCTTTTCTGAAAGTTTTAGAAAGAGAAAGTACACATATAATTCACAGGATTCTGAAAAATAAATTTGTGCATGAGTTAAGTATAGAAAGAATATTACAAATGTACAGAGCAATGTAATGGATTTGGGCAATTCTAGTTGCTATTATTTTAAAAGGGTTTGAAATCACACTTTTTCCTATAAAAATTCACTTTCTTCAGAATTTGGAAAATTAAATTTTACTTATAAAGGAAACATGAGTCTCCTTGATAAATAATCATATAATAAAAGAGCAATACAACAATCTTTCAAAATAATTGATATATTAATTATGCAAAATTATAATGGCAGAAACTTCATTTTCTGTTGCTTAAATTTATAGAAAGCAAATATTCTCAAGTCAATTTTGATATAATTTCTTTGAAAAATTGGGGAACATGTAAGTCATTCCCTAAAGTGTCCTCACCATTCTATATTGAAAGTTAAATGAACTCGTGGTGCAAGCCTATTATCTCAGTGACTTGGGAGGTTGAGGTAGGAGGATCCTGAGTTTGAAGATAGAGACAATGTACATAATTTAGTGAGACCCTGACTCAAAATAAAAAATGAAAATGGGCTGTGGGTGCAGCCCAGTGTTAGAGCACTGAGTTCAATCCCCAAGTACCACAAAAGAAAAAGGAAACAAAAATAAAAACAAAATAAACACAACAAATCCCAGAAAGTTAAATGAAAACTCATTTAAGTCTCTCCCACCCTCTCTGTCTCTCTCCTTCTCTCCCTCCCCCACCCTCCCTGTCCCCTCTCTCTTCTCCTCTATTTGTAATTGTTTAAATGATTCAAATGGAACACAAAACACTGTTGTTTCTATGGCCTGGCTGGTAATATTAATGAGTATCTGTGATAAATAATTGAAACATTGATAAACTCTTTTAAAATGAACTCTGACAACTTAAACTTTATGAGATTTTTGTACTTTTTTAAAAATTAGACTTACAGAATAATTTACTGAAATGGAATTAAAGGTACACTGTGTTATGAGTTTTTTTTTTTTTTTTTTTTTTTTTTTTGCACTTGAAATAACTTCTAAGCACCAACCACAGCAAGGTATAGTTTGAGTTTCCCTAATCCAAATTCTAAAATGTTACAGAATATGCAACTTTTTGTGTCAAACAGGCATGGCTGACATCATGGGACAAATCAGTCAAAAGGCAAATGCACTAAAAATATTGCATAAATCTACCTTTGAGTTATGTGTATAAGGTGTAATGAAACATAAATGAATTCTGTGTTTAGACTTGGGCCCCATTCTGAAGACTTCTCATTTTACATGTGTAAATATGCCAAAATCTAAAAAAAAACTAAAATCTTGAACACTTCTAGTTCCATGCATTTCAGATAAGGGACACTCAAACACTGTTGGTCATGGGAATCTCCATGCATCAAGGATATGTTAATTTATGAGCATCCTATCTTCTGGCAAAAGGATTTGCTCAAAAACAATTTACTTATTCAAACACTTCAGGCTTTTCCCCCATTTCTAATTCCCACTCCTGTTCCTCTAGATTTAGATTACAGGATCATTTGCATTAGACTCAGATTCACAAAGCAAAACAATGCCTGTCACCATCTACGATGTACTGCGTGTAGTAATTTCATATAAAATCTGAAATAATTCACAAGGACCTGAAATAATTCACAGTAATCTGTTAAATCCAGTAATTTTCAGGATCAGAGTACAACAGGAGTAAGATGATTTAGAAGGACTATCTGGTGCCTGAAGTTCTGGGCTGCAATCCCCACCTTGTTTTGAGTTTCAACCTTGGCCAAGCCACTTTCTCTGATTAGGAGCTGCTAATCCTTGTGTCCTAACTATGACAGGAGTTATATATTAAACGTATCATCTTAATAGAAATATATTCCATAAATTTTATTTACATGCAACAGCATTAACAACATGAATGTTAAAAATTCTCATTGGCTCTCACATGTGGGTTCCAGGTTTTAATTTTATATATATATATATATAAAATATATGGGGTTGGGATTTAGCTCAGTTGGTAGAGCGCTGCACTGCAGTCTCTGAGGTCTGGAGTTCAATTCCCAGCACCACACAAATGAGAGAAGGACCTGGCAACCCACTCTCAAGGGAATCCCAAAACAGCCATCAAAAACCCTATGAGGGTCACTGTGAGTCAGATACCAACTCCACAGCACCTAACAACAACAACAACAATAACACACACACACACACACACACACACACACACACACACACACACACATTCTTTCTTTTCATGAAAGTAGGAGGGAGATTATTTCAGACTAGAAAGTGAACTAAAGAAAGCAGGGAGGGGGCAACAAGAATGGATAATGGGAGTAAGAAAGACAAATATCATGTTTTCTTTCATAGATAGAGTGTACACACACACATGACATGCAAGTAGAAGGGAGATGATTTGTGGGGAAGAAGAAGATAAGCAATAGGGAGGGGTGCAGGAGAGGGTAACAAGGGAGTGAACATGAGCAATAAATAATAATATGCAAATGTGGAAAAATCATAATGAAACCCATTAATGTTTACAGTAAATATTACTAATAAAAATTGTTTAAAATTCTCATTGCTAAAATAAGACAGCATATTTTACTGATGGAAAGAAATTTTCCTCAAAACTCTAAAGACCTGTTAAGAAATAACACATTTCAAATGTGTTTCATCATGACATTCCCTTATGTGCTTATACATTGATCCTGTCTGCCCTCCCTCCTATCCTCTCTCTTGTCACTGCTGTTTACCCTCCCTGCGACTCCCTTCCCTGTTTGCTAGGGACTTTTCAATTATACTTTCATGCTTCTAGTTCTATCCTAATTCATGTCTCTAGCTCTAGCCTCCTTTTCCATCTCCTTTGTCCCTTTGTATAATTGGTAGGTCCCCATGTATCTCTCAGCTTGTCATGCTATGGGGGCTTGCATATTGCTATGATACTGAAAGCTATGCTACAGGTATTTCAGATACCAACAGAGCCACCCCTGGTAGACAGGTTTCAGCTGACTTCCAGACTAAGATAGACTAGGAAAATGACCTGGCAGCCCATTCCGAAGAAAATTAGACATTGAGAAAAATCTTGTGAATATTAGAGAAGCACTGTCAAATATAGAATTGGAAAATTAGTACCCCAGCCTGGAAGGCATTGAAGAAATGACTGGGGAAGATTTGCTTCCTCTGTGTGCAGTTGACCTGAATGATGGGAATAAAGTAAAGCCCCTGGGTCCTCCTTTTGTTCATGTGGCACAGCTCAAAATGAGAAGAAACATTGTGGCCACAAGAATGGGCTCAGACATAAAGATTGTATGCATGGCACCGTGTGGAGTAGTAGTTCTTGTTTCATCTTGTTGTACACTGGATCATTATGACTTGGGCCAGATACCAGCAAAAATAATTGATGGGAAATCAATCCAACAAATGAGTGTTAATGTGGGAAAAAACATTAGGTGAACAAATACTGCTTTTTATCCAAAACTTGAATAAAACAGAAGTTCAGAAACATATTCACTATATTCACATTATCATTATGAGCAAGGATAAATGGGTACAGTTAGAGAACAAAGTATCCATGCTTACCAAATGGAATGATTCATTGGAATCCTTATTTTCACATTTCTATAAATCAGGATGATAGCAAACGCTCATTGATGTTTTATACAAAGTATTTCAGATTATATTTGTACTGATTTCATTTGAGTTCATAATCTTCTTTCTCTGTCTGGATAAATTAGATTAAACACAATGAAGAAATATTTTATCACCTTGAACTCATGTGTATTGTTGTTTTTAGGTACTGTCAAGTCGGGTGTGACTCATGAGCACCCTATATAAGGCAGAAGGAAATACTCCCTGATTCTGTACCAGGCACACAATCTTTTTTATGTTTAAGCCCATTGTTGCAGACACTGTGTCAGTCAATCTAGTTGAGCTTTTCCTTTTTTTTTTCATTGACCTGCCAATCTCCAAAACATGATGTCCTTCTCCAGGAATTGGTCCCTCCTGACAACTTGTCCAAGATATTTAAGACACATTCTAGCCATCCTTGCTTCCAAGGAGCACTCTGGTTGCGCTTCTTCTAGGACAGATCTGTTGATTCTTTTGGCAGTCCATGATATATTCAATATTTGTCTCCAGCACCATAATTCAAAAACATCAGTTCTTCTCCTGTCTCCCTTTGTTCAATGACCAGCTTTCACAACCATATGATATGATGGAAAATACCATGGCATGAGTCAGGTGTACCTTCATCTTCAATGTGACATCTGTGAACTTTTGGAAATTTGGGGGTATTAATTTATTGTATGAAACTCTCAATAAATGGGCAATAGAGTCATTGGAAGAACCAGCCTCCTCACCCCTTAGTGTTACAGTTGTTTACCACATGTTTATTTATTTCATGCAAGTTTGATCTTATTTCATGCAAGTTTTACTTATTTCATGCAAGTTTACAGCTAGAACCAACTCATTAAATTCCTCTTTTTTGGTCTTCCTTTATGCAAAAATTTTGCAAAGTCAGATCATTTAAAGACATAAATGATTCCACCCAACACTGACCTGAATGTTCTTGTTAAAGCTAAATGATATTTTGCATGAATGGAAAGTAAACAAGCAATGGAGACCTAAGATATCCAAACAAAAACTCTGCAATGTTCTTTTGGACTCATGGATGAGATTTGTCTTCATATTAAACCAAGATCTATATAATGGATCTTGGTATCAGCATGGGGTCCTTTTGTGCAGCTCTGCTCTGATTATATGGTCAAGTCAAGTTGTCTAACTGATTCTGTCAGGTGAAATTTATCTGTAAAACCAGGCATGAGAGTCACCAGGAGGTCATTATGATTCTCTCTACTCTTTCCAAGGTTAGTTAGTGGGTACTACAGTGAATTTAATCAACCTGTGGCCTTCTTAATTGATGCTGTAATAGATACAGTACTTTAACCATGTATCTTAACTGTAATTTCTCACTCAGAGGCCCTCAGAGGCTGAATCAAGGTGTTGATTCAGATTAAAGCCATTCACTGAAGACTCACTCACATGGCTGTAGGTGGTACCCAGTCCTCACTGGTTGTTGAACTACAGGCTTCATGTTTCTCTGGCTGTTAACAAGAGAACTCATTCAGGTTTGGTTAATTTTGTCTTTCTTTCTTTCTGTCTTTCTTTCTTTCTTTCTTTCTTTCTCTCTCTTTTCTTTACTTTTTTGTTGTTGTTGTTGTTACTTTGGTTTGTTTTTAGGGCATCTCACATCATGGGAGTTTATATCATTTCATTAGAGTGAGCAAAGGACAGATCCAGTGAGAAAAATGGAAGGCTGTGTATTTTTGTAAGGTAATCTTAGAAGTAATATCGTGCCACTATTTTGGTATATTATTCATCAGAAGTAACTTACTGCATTAAGAAGTATATTATTATCTTCAATTTATCTTAACCAATTTTCAAATTGGTCTTCATGCCTGCAATATATTTTGTCATTGTTTATTTTTAGTCTTATGAGAAGGCATTAAAATGTAATTTTAGAGATTATATAGCCTAAAAATAAGCAAAGGAAACTTAATGAGCATAAAATACATGCATAAGTTTTAATTGGCTTTCTATTTCAGCTAGCATGCAAAATGTACATGTGGCAATTTGATCTTGTGAGATAAAAATTGGTCCATATTCTCCCATATGTTGTTGCAAAAAAATGAGTATATTCTAATCAACTGTACTGGGAAATGTGACACATAAGCTTGCCCCATGTGTGTATACAATTGTCTGAAAAATACTTTTTGAACAGTTTTCTTTGGTTATTTTCTTATATTTACTGTGTCATTTTCTTCCCACTGAAATTGCAGTAAATTTTACTAAACTCAGTGCATTCCTGGGGGGAGGGGACAAAGAACCTAAATTTGAAAATCAATAGCTATAGTGCCTCCAAGTTATAACCATGCAGAAATTGTCCTGTTTGACAAGTGTTTGAATCGCAGACTGATGAATTGGGTTGCAAGCACATGAGCTCATAAAAATCATCCTTTTCCTGCTCCTAACTTGTACTACCATATAATCAACATTTCATCTTCTTTTTTTTTTCTTTATCATTTCAGTACTTTGGAAAAAAGCAGCAGAAGTGTTTTTGTTAATTTTCTTTTCACTGTTCCAGCAGAGAAACTCAGGACATGACTCAGAGCCAACAGCTCTGGAATAAAGAAAGAGATCGGCACAAATAGAAAATTACATTTGCTTTTAAAAAAATGTAATTAACAACATTGGGAGCATTTGAGGACACATTTTGGTGTTGTTTTCCTTACTGACTTTGGTTATTAAGTCTCTGCTGCCTTTCCTTGCACTGAATTCTCTTTGGTATTATTGTTGTTTGAATCCTGTATAAAGTTTCTTTCTTCTGCACATACTGTGTTCTTATTACCATCAATAATTTTGATGTTTCAAACACTAAGTGGCTTCTTATTATGCTACTGGGACAGATAGAATCCACCTGTGGGCCTTTGCTATTCCCATCCCTAGACTTCTCATATCCCCTCTTATTGTCTACCTGTAACTAGGGGACGATTTCCTTTTGCATGAGTTTTTGGAGAGGCTGAGAATGGATAATAACCCCAGAAGCTTATAAGATAAGCATATAGATTGCCAGGTAGTTGGAAGTTTGCTAAATTCTGACAGTGTGTGGAAAGGTAGAGATTTTGGGGGTTGAACAAGAGAAAGATAGGACCACATGAGGCATGAATGCACAACAAATTTTATTGTGTCTTATTTGGACAGGGTTATGTGGGAGGAGAAGTTCTTGCTAGAAAAACTCTTTACAGAGGTGACAGCAAAAGGGCATTGTCCAGAAAAGTAATATGTTGTTGTTGTTAGGTGCTGTCAAGTCGGTATCCGACTCACAGTGACCCTCATATGGTTTTCAATGGCTGACTGTTTCGGGATTGCCTTGGGAGTGGATTGCTAGGCCCTTCTCCCATTTTTGCGGTGCTGGGAATTGAACTCCAGACCTCAGAGACTGCAGAGCAGTGCTCTACCAACTGAGCTGAATCTCAGCCCAATAGAAAAGGAATAGGGCAATGGAATTCTGTGAGGAGTGGGAGGTGGATAGATGTAAGAAGAGTCTCATATATTTAGAAGGTGTATGTTAGCAGCAGAATGGAAAGCACCCAGTCAGGAGTTCTCAAAAGCAGTAGCAGTTATGAGTCCTTTTACTTACAGAGTTTTTCTTAACTATGATTAGCAAGAATGGATGAAATTTTGTGGGGTATGCAACATCAGTAGGCTATAAGTGTCTAAAAACTCAGACTATATTTAAAACTATCATGTGTGCAAGAATGTGAGTTGGATTGTCTTCTGGATATGGATTACTGGCTGAAGTGAAGAGGTAAAACGCAAATGGCCATTTTAGGCTAATAGACGAGCACCATGTCTGGACCACTTATATAACAGAATGTTTATGTCAGAGTAAAATGTTCACCATAATTTTATTTAGAGCTGGAAAGTGAAGAAGGTATTGCATATATGTAGGTGAAAGAGGCAAAAAAGAAGTTGGGCAGTAAAAATAGATTCTTGGTGTTATGACTGCTGTGAGATTTTATCCAACTTCATTTTAGGTATTTTAGTGAATGAAAAATGTGTGTATTACAATGGAAATAGATATAAACATGAAGATTAGTAAATGACCTGGGTTACTATAGTAATACCCTCATTATCTAACTCCCCATAAAAAATCTAGAATGAGATACTATTTATGCAGCATAAATACTACCTCACCTACCTACTTTTGAAATCCATGTGATCTATTGTTAATTTTTATATCATAGCTTCCTTAAACATCTATTATTACAACATTATGAAATAAGAAAGGTTAACTTCAGCACAAGTACAAAAAAGGAATACTACTTAATCACTTAGGTTAAGGTTGGACATGACAGAGAATACATACTGTTATTGATCATCAAAGAATTGCTCTTGAGAGGAAGGGAGGAAGATACTGAGTTAGAATCTCCAGTATTGTAAATTGACCTTTGCAATTCTGATTTAGTGCTTAACAATGCCTATTGCCATGAATTAGACCCTTATATAATGAGGGGAATATCTGTACAATGGAAGGAAATTCAGAAATACCTGTTAAGTGACAGATGATACAGAATATGACAATATAAGATAGCATCATAGAAAATTTGATCCAATGATTTTTAAATAGTTTTTATAGCCCCAAATATAAAGGCTTTTAAATATTAACTTTTTCTGTACATGACCAGTTCATTGTGCTCTATGATGCATGTGGAAACCCACATAGAGCCAGGTAGAGTGGTGCATGCCTGTAATCCCAGGGATTTGGAAAGTGGACCTAGGAGGATTAAAATTTCAGGGCTAGAGGCAGCCTTTGTAACATAGTGAGACTGTGACTCAAAATAAAAAATAAAAAATGGGTTGGAAGTGTCCCAGTTTGGTAGAGCACTTGCAAAGGACGTGCAAGGCCTGGGGTTATACCCCTAAATATTGACTAAAAAAGAGAAACTCATATCATTTTAATGTAGGCTATTGGAAACAAAAACACACAAGTTGTTGGTAAACTCTTATTCTAATTTTGAGTAAGAAGCCCAGCCTCACTATTGGGTCCCAGTAGAGATTAAATGCTTAACTATGTGATGACTGATTAATAAGCAATGGCTAACAACTTGAATGGTCTGGGATTTAGCTCAGTTGGTAGAGCACTGCTCTGCAGTCTCTGAGGTCCTGAGTTTGGTTCCAAGCACCGCAAAAATGGGAGAAGGATGTGGCAATCCACTCCCAAGGCAATCCAGAAACAATCAGCCATTGAAAACCCTATGAGGGTCGCTCTGAGTTGGTCACGACTCGACAGCACCTAACAACAACAACAACTTGAAGCCTGCCGCTTTAGCACTGTGGCAGCCGATTCTGTCAGATCTCAGAAGCTAAGAAGGGTCAGGCTTGGTTAGTACTTGGATGGGAGAGTGCCTGGGAACACCAGAAACTGTAGGCTTGGGAGAAGGACCCACCAACCCGCTCCCAAAAATCAATCTGCCATTGAAAACCCTATGAACAGCAGAGAAATACTGACGACAGTGTTTCACTTGTTGTATGCAGATTCACTGTGAGTTGGATACCGACTGGATGGCTCCTAACAACACCAACAACAAATATATGTATATGTCTTTTTTTTCAATACTGGGGGTTGAACCCAGGGCCTAGTGCTTGCATGTTTTCCAAGTGCTGTACCACTGAGCTGCTCCCCCTCAGCCTATACTTTTTTTTTTTACTTTTTGAGAAAGGGTCTCATTAAATTAAGCAGACTGTCTCTGGTCTCAAACTTGAGATCCTCCTGCCTCAGCCTCTGTAGTAGCTGGGATTCCGGCATGCACCACCGTGCCCGGCAAAGATATTTGTGTATCATGAGAATGATATCTCCATATCATATTTGAATCAGTTCCCAAGATGGCTAGCTACTGCACTGTTTTCTCAATGAACTTGTAAACCTGAAGGCACAACAGTAGAAATATATGTTCTAGATGTGCTAACAGTTTGTACTTATCATTAAGACTAATATAGCACTGCCACCACTGAAAACTAATAAACCAGCAGCAGAGATCGTTTAGGTTCTTGATATGGTAAAATCCATATGGTGTAAAAGTCACTTGTTAGTATGTTGATAATACTAGACTTTCATCAACAAAACAATGACATGAAACACCATCTGTATACTACTGAATACCATAATCATCACCTTTATATCTAACATATCACTAGTTCTGATAAAGATACTTATTTTACAGCCAATAGAAATAAAGCAATGAGCTGATATTTATTTTTCATGGTTATTGCCATGTACTACATCTTTAGAAGCAAGTAACCTTAGAGAATAGGTAGGATGGCCTATTGTACTACTATTGTATTACAAAGTGGTGTTATGGTACTATATATAAATCAAATGCCTATCAAGGTTGAAGTTCTACCTACAGAATGCAGAAAATATTTTAAAGAATGACCAATGTATAATGTCTTTGGAATCTTCCACAATCTGAATCTTACTGGGATTCTAACTCAGTTCGTTCTACATCATAAGATAAAATTATTTAAAGCTAAGTGATAGAAACCTAGGCTTCCACATGGAGTGAGAGCTATTCCTGAAATGTGGCTAGACAGAATACAACTAAGATTCCTGTATTTTTGTCTGCTAATGAAGATAGATCCCTGTGGCATCCGATCCTGTCAGATCTTGGAAGCTAAGCAGGGTTGGGCCTGGTTAGTACCTGGATGGGAGACCATCTGGGAACACCAGGTGCTGTAGGCTTGGGAGAAGGACCTGGCAACCCCCTCCCAAAAATTAATCTGCTATTGAAAACCCTATGCACAGCAGAGAAGCACTGACAATGTTTCCCTGTTGTACAGAGGGTTGCTATGAGTAGGATACCGACTCACCACAATCAAACAACTTTCATGATTTCCCAAAGAAACCCTGGACCCCTTAGCAGTCACAACCTAGCCCATCATATCCCACTTCCCTATCTAATCACTAAGGTAATTTTTGTATCTATGTTGTTGTTGTTGTTAGGTGCCATTGACTGAAGTAATAATTATCTTGAGCTTAAGACTCTGAAAGTACAAACAAATCTGTACTGCCCCTCAATTTGACCTCAATAAAAAAATGTGACCTAGAATCATTAATAATAGAGAAAAGTGTTGTAGTATATGAATCAAGGATTTAAATGCATTAATTTGTTTGTGATCATTATGTCAACTCTTACAAAGACATCCAGAAGCAGGGAGGCAGCTAGCCAAACATGCTTACATTAATAACTTTTTATCTTATAGAATTGTTAGGGCAGTGTGATCCTATTTTTCATGACTTAATAGACTTTCTACATTTTGAGTATGAAAATATTATAGAACTTGAAATAAAATTGATAATATATATGTATGTGTATATGTATGTGTGTATATATATGTGTATATGTATGTATGTGTGTGTATGTATGTATGTATGTATGTATGTGTATATATAGATGTATGTATATGTGGCCTGCAGCTGTAGCCCTATGGCATCCGATCCTGTCAGATCTAGGAAGCTAAGCAGGGCTGGGCCTGCTTAGTACCTGGATGGGAGACTGCCTGGGAGCACCAGGCACTACAGGCTTGGGAGAAGGACAAAGGCTCACTATGAGTCGGACATCGACTTGACAGCACGTAACAACAACATATGTATATGTATGTGTATATGTGTATATATATATGTATATTTATATATACATATATACATATGTATACATATATACATATATGTACGTGTGTACACACACACACACACACACACACACACACACAGGGACTGCCATATCACCCTGGTATCTGATTTGTCTGATCTTGGAGCAAAGCAGGGTTATACCCTGTTAGTACTTGAATGGGAGACTGCCTGGGAATACTGGGTGCTGTAGGCCTGGCAGCCCACTCCTGAAACAATCAGCCATAGAAACTCCTGTGAATAGCAGAGAAGTACTGACAGGCAGGGAACAGTGTCAGAGAGTGTTTTGTCTGTTGTATAAAGTGTC
>VMDO01040126.1:0-12164 GCA_007922755.1 Pedetes capensis | reverse complement strand
TCCTATTAAGGAAATACTTTCCTAAGCCTATATGATGGAATGTATTGCCTATCTTGCCTTCTATAAGTTTTAAAGTTTCTGGTTTTATGTTGAGATCTTTTATCCATTTTGAGTTAACTCTCGTGTATATTGAGAGATGCGGATCCACTTTCATTTTTCTGCATGTGGATGACCATGTTTCCCAGCACCATTTGTTGAAAAGGCTGTCCTTTTTCCAGTTTACTTGCTTTGCTCCTTTGTTGAAAATAAGGTGGCTATAGGTGTGTTGAGGTATATCTGGGTCTTCTATTCTGTTCCAGATGTCTTCAGGCCTATATTTGTGCCAGTACCAAGCTGTTTTTGCAACCACTGCCCTGTAGTATAGTTTGAAGTCAGGGATTGTGATTCCACCTGCATTAGATTTGCAGGTTAAAAGTGTTTTGGCTATACATGGTCTTTTGTGGTTCCATATGAATTTTTGGATCATTTTTTCTATTTCTGTAAAGTCATTCAGTGGAATTTTAATGGGTATTACATTAAATCTATATATTGCTTTTGGCAGGATAGCCATTTTAACTATATTAATTCTCCTTATCCAGGAGCAGGTCTTTCCATTTTTCAGTGTCCTCTGCTATTTTTTTCTTTAATGTTTTGAAATTTTCCTTGTAGAGGTCTGAAGGGTCTTTAGTTAGATTGATTCCAAGGTATTTAATTTTCTGGTGGGCTATCATGAATGGTAGTTTTCCTGAAATTTCCTTCTCTTCCTGTTTGGAATTGGTGTAAAGAAAAGCTATTGATTTTTGTGTGTTAATTTTGTAGCCTGCAACTTTGCTGAAGGAGTTAATTAGATCCAGAAGTTTTCTGGTTGAGGTTTGGGGTCTTTCAGGTACAAAATCATACCATCTGCAAATAAGGATAATTTGACCTCTTCCTTGCCAATCTGTATCCCTTTGATTTCTTTCTCTTGTCTGATTGCCTTGGCCAGGACTTCAATTACTATGTTAAATAGAATAGGAGAGAGACGACATCCTTGTCTTGTTCCAGATCTAAGAGGAAATGATTTCAGTTTTTCCCCAATTAATATAATGTTGGCTGTAGGTTTGTCATAAATGGCTTTTATGAAATTAAGGTATTTGCCTGTTATACCTATCTTCTCCAGTGTTTTTATCATGAAAAGGTGTTGAACTTTGTTGAAGGCATTTTCAGCATCAATTGAGATAATCATGTGGTTTTTGTTTGCCAGTTTCTTGATATGCTGGATTATATTGATTGATTTCCATATGTTAAACCAGCCTTGCATCTGTGGTATAAATCCCACTTGGTCATGGTGGATAATCTTTTTTATATGCTGCTGGATTCTATTTGCCAGAATTTTATTAAATTTTTTTGCGTCTAGATTCATAAGGGAGATGGGTCTGTAATTCTCTATCTTAGATGAATCTTTTCCTGGTCTAGGTATGTGAGTGATGGATGGTAGCTTCATAGAATGAATCTGGGAGTGTTCCCTCCTTTTCTATTTTTTGGAATAATTTGAGGAAGACGGGTATTATATCTTCTTTAAAAGTTTGGTAAAATTCTGCTGTGAATCCATCAGGACCTGGGCTCTTCTTTGTTGGGAGACTTTTAATTACCTTTTCTATTTCCGTATATGTAATGGGCTTGTTTAAGTCAGTTATGTCTTCTGGGGTTAGCTTTGGTAGGTCATACGTGTTAATAAACTTGTCCATTTCTTCTGCATTTTCATATTTTTGGGAATACAGTCTCTCATGGTAATCCCTGACAATTTTCTGTTTTTCATTTGAGTCGGATCCATTGTCTTTCATAATCTGTACTATGTTGGATTTTTCCTTTTTCTTTTTGAAGAGGTTAGCCAGAGGGGTGTTTATTTTATTAATCTTTTCAAAGAACCAGCTCTTAGTCTTATTAATTTTTTGAATTATCTCTTTGGATTCTAATTGAGATATTTCTCCCTTTATTTTTGTAATTTCCTTTTGGGTGTTCCTTTTAGGCTTGATTATTTGTTGGTTTTCTAGTGTCTTAAGGTGCATCATTAGGTCATTTATTTGGGTCTTCTTTATTTTATTGATGAAGGCACTTAATGCTATAAACTTCCCTCATAAAACTGCCTTTGCTGTATCCCATATGTTTTGGTATGATGTGTTTTCATCATCATTTGATTGTAGGAATTTTTTAAATTCCAACTTGATTTCATCAACAATCCATGGGTCATTCAGCAGTGTATTATTCAGTCTCCATGAGTTTGTAAAGTTTCTGGAATTATTCTTGTTCTTGAGCTCCAATTTTATCCCATTGTGATCTGATAAGGGACAGGAGATAATTTCTACTTTTTTGTATTTGTTGAGGGAGTTCTTATGGACTAGCATATGATCTATCATAGAAAATGTTCCATGTCTAGCTGAAAAGAATGTGTATTCCTTATCATGTGGATGAAATATTCTGTATATATCTGTGAGATCCAACTGGTTTAGGGTGGAGATTAGATTTGACATTTCTTTGTTGATTTTTCATTTTGATGACCTTTCTCTTTATAAAAGTGGGGTATTGAAGTCTCCCATAATTATTGATTCTGGTCCAATAAAGTTCTTTATATTCCATAAAGTTTTTCATATAAAGCTAGGTGCCCCCATGTTTGGGACATACATATTAAGGAGCATTATTGATTCTTGATTGATTGTTCCTTGTATTAAAATGTAATGTCCTCCTTTGTCTCTTCTAATTAGTTTTGGAATGAAATTTAATCTATCTGAAATTAGAATTGCAACACCTGCTTTCTTTTGTTCCCCCCCTGCTAGGTATACATTTTTCCAGTCCTTAACTCTCAGTTTATTCCAGTCTTTGTGAGTTAGATGAGTTTCTTGAATACCACATATTGATGGTTTGTGTTTTTTCATCCAATTAGCCAGTCTCTGTCTCTTAATTGGTGAGTTAAGACCATTTACATTAATAGTGATTATTGAGTAGCATTTATTATTATATACCCAATCATTACCTGTTACTGATTTATGAATCATGTTTGCTTTGGTCCTTTCTTGGGCTGCACTCATTTCAGCTAACCAGTTCTTTGTTTTCCTTTGTAGGGTTGTCTTAACTCTCCTGGATGTGGTAGTTGCTTTACAATCTTCTCCAGTGCTGGTTTGGTGGTTGCATATCGTTTAAAAGCATCAATGTCATTAAATGTCTTATACTCCTCATCTATTTTCAAAGATAATTTTGCTGGATATATTAGTCTTGGCTGGAGATTATTGTTTTTAGGATTTGAATCACCTGTGTCCATTCCTTTCTAGCTTTCAATGTTGATATGGAGAAGACTGCAGTAATTTTAATAGATTTTGCTTTATAAGTAATAAGGGGTTTCTGTCTTGCTGCTTGCAAGATAGCTTCCCCGGTCTCTAATGACATCATGTGAGCGATGATGTGTCTTGAGGATGATCTACTTAAGTCGGCCTTCAAAGGAGTCCTGAATGTCTCAGTGGTGTATATATCCATTTCCTGTACTATCTTTGGGAAGTTTTCCTTGAGGATATCCTTTGCTAGATTTTGAAGGCCTCCAGTGGATCTTTCTTCTCCTTCAGGGATGCCCTGAATTCTTAAGTTTCATTTTTTCATTCTATCTGAGTTCTCCTGGAAATCTTTTTTTAATACCTTTATCATTGATTCCATTTCTGACTGTTTGTATTTAAGTTCATTTATGGCATCTTCAGAATCAGAAATTCTCAGCTCAGATTCATCCAATCTCGATGAAAAGGATTCTTTAGCTGAGTTCAATTCAGTTAACTTGGATTTAGTTTCAAGGAGAGTTGCTTGGTTTTTTTCTTTATCATTTCTAACTGGGATGATAGAACGGATTCCAAGGGATACCTTCTTTTCAAGGATTTCCAGGGTGCTTGTGGTATTCATTTTAATTTCTCTTAGCATGTTTATAACCATGACTCTGAATTCTGAATCAGAAATCTCTAAGAATTGAGAGTCCTTGGAGTTATTTGTTGGACGGCTTTGTTCTGTGGGCCCTTCAGATCCATCCTGCCCCTTTGTGGTTTTTGAAGGTTTACTTTGTTTTCCCATAATATGTTCTGGGAAGTAGAATTCATCTCTCCTGAGTGTACAGAACTTCTCCCTCTGTTATTCCTTTGAGATTGTATGGTGCTGAATCTCTGGTGCTTATTTGAGCTTATAAACTGGGTATTTTCTCGGATTTTTGCTCTGTGTGGTTCTCTCTTTAGTTGGTTCTGTGTGGTTCTCTCTTTAGTCCACCAGCCCAACTCCAAAGCGGCTATGGGCTAGGGACACAATAGATTTTGTTTCTCCTCTGTAGAGTGAGAAAGGAGGGAATCTGGTGACAGAAGAGGGGGAAAGAGGAGGTAGAGGACAGAGGCTAATAAATAATTAATACAAAGACACATATATAGCTTAAGAAAAAGAGAAGGAGAATAGAAAGAGGGAAGAGAGTAAAACAAGAAAGGAAGAAAATAGAAAGAAAAAAAAAGAAAAGAAACTCTCGCATACATGCTCCCACCCACATATAAAAACACTTGTAGCCAGGTGCGGTGGTGCATGCCTGCAATCCCAGTGTCTTGGGGGGCAGAGGCAGGAGGACCGCAAGCCTGAGATCACAGGGAGCCTGTGCAACCCAGTGAGAACCTGTCTCAAAAAGTAAAAAATATGGGCTATGGGTGCAGCATGGCTTTCCAGTACCTACAAAGCAAGCAGGCACAAGACCCTGGTTTCAAACCCCCCTACAAAACAACAACAAGAAAAAAAAAAAAAAACATGCATACACACTCACACACACATATAAAAACACTTGTAGTCAGGTGCGGTGGTGCACACCTGCAATCCCAGCACCTTGGGGGGTGGAGGCAGGAGGACCACAAGCCTGAGATCAGAGGCAGTTTGCACAACCCAGCAAGCCCCTGTCTCAAAAAGTAAAAAACATGGACTGGGGTCACAGCATGGCAGTCCAACACCTACAAAGCAAGCAGGCGCAAGACCCTGGATTCAAATCCCCATACAAAAAGAAAAAGAAAAAAAGAGAGAGGGAGAGAGAAAAAGAAAAGAAAAAAAGAAAAAAACCCTTGTATGTTATTGCAGGTGGAATCTGCACTGTGGACACCCAGTTCCACCTGGTGAAGTTGATACTACAGGAAGCAGTGCTCCCTCCAGAACTTAGGATGGCAGTGTTTTCACACAATCTGCAGTAGTCTGTCTTAGTCTATAGAGATTTTGCCGATTATGTAGAAAATGGCGGATTGCCCCACAATGTCCTGGATTTAAGTGGGACACCAAATGACCAAAGAGATGGTTCCATGAAATATTCTGTGTCTATTGTATTGTTTGAGAGGCCGTGGAAACTGTGGTGTCCTCTCTGGATTTCTCCCTGTCCCACGTAGTTTGGGCGTCAATTCCCTAAATCAGAGATTCCGGCCCAAAGCCTGTAGCATGGAGGGAATATGGCTGCTCTCATGGATTTTTTTATTGCAGGGCTTTCTGCCCACTTGGGAGACCACTTGGGAGGATCAAATCCTCTTGTGGGCAGGATGATATTCAACCCTCCCCCCCGGAGAGAATCTGTAACAGGTCTGTCCATGCACGGCAATTGTGCTCGAAACTGCTCTTATTGTGTCTAATTGTCCCACAAGGCTCTGCCGAAAAGGAGCACTCTGTCCGCATGGGGCTCAGCCGCCTCCACAGACCTCACCTTTCTCCACAGTGCAGTGGGATGACTTAGGATCCCCTCTGGTGTGTCTGGGATCCAGGTGTATGTGTGCCCATATGTCTGTGGAGATTGCGTCTGTACCACTGTCCCGCCACAACAGGAGGGAGGGAGCTGCGTTTCAGCTCTGGATGCGTACCGCTGGCACCAGTTTCCCAGTTCCCTCCACAATTACTCCCCGTACCCTCGAGTATTTACTGTCATGGATCTGATCCCTATTTTATTGTGTGAGGGACCTACAACAGCCCAGCATCTCAGGCTGCGGGACATATGCCACTAAAGATGGCGATTCATGTGCCACCTCAAAGTGACTCACCCAAAACTTGTAGTTGGTGTCCCGTGGGCAGGGTGACAGTGTGATGTCAAGGTTGCACTCCATGTTGGGTCCGGCTCCCGTGGGTGTGTGTGCGAAGCCCCCTCCGAGTCTCCAGGATTCTATCCCGCCGTCTGCGTGATGGTGAAATGGTGGGATGGCGGTCCCGCTACTGACCTCTGTGTAGCTCCTCCGAAGCCAAATGCTCAATTTCAGTGTTCATCCAGTTTTATCCTCTATCTCCCAATCTAAACTATCACTGTTTCTATCTATTCAATGTGAGTTCTAAACCCCTAATCGAGGCTTCCCTTTACTCTGGGACAGAAGGCGCATGTTATCTGTCCACCATCTTGCCTGAAGTCTGGATAATCAAGTTTCTTATAAAACAGGGTCCCCAAACTTTTTGCCACCAGGGACAATTCTTCCATGGACCAGAAGTGGAGCTCAGGTGGTAATGCAAGTGGTGGCGTGTGGTTGTAAATACAGATGAAGTTTCACTCACTTGCCCACTACTCACCTCCTGCTATGTGGTCCTATTAACAGCCATACTGGTCTGTTGTCTGGGGGTTAGGCACTCCTATTATAAAAATCATAACATTTGCATATGCCATAGACAAATTCTCTCATATACTTTAAGCCATCTCTCAAGTACTTATAATCGTATTACAATGTAATTGCTAGGCTATACTGTATTGCTTTGGGAAGAATAACAAGGAAAATGTTTATACATATTTAGTAGAGATGGAATTTTTTAAAATATTTTCAAGTGGAATCATGGATATAAAACACCAACTATTTCATTGCTGAAATAGTCACTGAAAAGAATCTGCACACAGCCAGGTGCCCTGTAGGTCTCCTGCAGTCCCAGTTGCCAAGATAGGAAGATCATGAGATCAAGGTCAGAGTCAGCCTATGCAACTGAGCAAGACCCTGTCTCAAAATAAAAAATAGAAAAGAGGCTGGAAGTGCAACTCAGTAAGAAAGTACTTGCTTAGCATGCACAAGACCCTGGGTTCAACCCCCTAGTACTGGGAAAGAAAGAAAAAGAGAAGAAAAAGAAAGAAAAAAAGAAAGAAAGAAAGAAAGAAAGAAAGAAAGAAAGAAAGAAGAGAGAGAGAGAGAGAAAGATATGCACCATTTACTTTCACCCTTCTCAAATCTTTGCATCACAATTCAAACCCCAGGCAACCACTAATTCACTGTCTGTCTCTACAGACTTGCCTTTCTAGACATTTCCTATAAATGGGATCACTTTTCACTTAGTATGATGTTTTCAAGCTTCCTCCATGTTATAGCATGTGTCAGTATTTTTATTCCTTTTTATGGCTGAATAATATTCTGTTGTATGTGCCCCCAGTTGCTTTAGCCATTCATCAGCTAATAGATGTGTGTTATTTCTACTTTTTGGCTATTGTTAATGTGAATAATCCTGCTATGAGCGTTCATGTACAAGACTGTTTTGTGAACATGTGTTTTCATTTCTCCTGGGTATGTACCTTAAGACCAGAATTACTAGATCACATGACAACTTTATGGTTAGCCATTTGAAAAATTGCCAGACTGTTTTCCAAAGCAGCTACACAATTTTACTTTGCACCAACAGAGTAAGAGGGTTCAAAAGTCTCCATACCCTTGCCAAGACTTAATCTTTTTTTTTTTAATGTAGTCATCCTATTGGGTATTGCCCACATAGTGTCTGTGAAATCCTCAACATTTCTTTTCACTTCTCTAACAGATCTCATCTTCTCATCTGTAAAATGGGATAATAAGAGCAATGATACAGAATTCATATGGAAATTAAGCCATAAAAAATACTCAATTTAACCCAGCTATTGTGGGAATAACCAAGAACATCAGTAAAAGGCCAGCAGATGCAATCAGGTGAGGAGTTAAAAAGACAAAAACTGGGCCTGAGGATGTACCTCACTGTGGGGCACTTGACTCATATGCATGAGGCCCCAGGTTCAATTCCTAGCATCGCAAAAATGACAAAAAGGTGGGCAACACCAGAGGAAAAACTCCTCAAATCAGTTATTTCTATTCAGAAGAAAATTCTCCAAGGTCTACCCACCCAGAATAATGATCTTCTTACCTAAATATGATCTCTGGCAAGCTACTTATTTTTTGAGCCTTGATTTTTTTTCAAGTCTATCAAAGGAGGTGTAAGAATATTTACCTTATACAGCAAGAGGCAAGATTTAAGTGTGCTCACATAAGTAAAGCAGCTGGTACTTGACACAAAACAGGTGCCCATCAAACATTTATTCTCATTCACCCTCTCTGCAAAAGAGGTTTGTTGTTTTTTTTTTAAAGGGACAGAATTAGAATAAGAGACATCTTTGAGGGGTTGGAAGAGCGTAATCAAGTCATGAATGAACAAGAAGGAATGCAGAAAATTTTCTCCAGACTTTAAGTTTGCTATGAAGGAGAATTCTCAGGCTTCTAGGATTCTGGCCTTGAGCAACCCTTCAGAGATAAAACCTTGGGTGTTGTGAAATAGGGATCAGTTTCAGAGAGGAGCATTCCCCACCATGAGGGGAGAGACATCAGATAGAAGACAGTGGTAATCTAGGTCCCCTTGCTGCCTCATCCCACAAAATGGGGTTTAACTCCTATGGCCAGGAGGTATTTAAAATCATAGGTAGGCCTCTTCAGAGATACCCAAGAGAAGGACATGCTGGACTAAGAAGACTGCCCAGTGATCCACTACACCGGAACTTAAACTTTAGTGGGCATGCGCACCCTGTGGGAGCTTGTTCCAATGCAAATTCTGAGGAGGCTGGCGCTGGGGCCGTGATCAAGATTCTGCTTTTTGAATAAGCTCTCTGGTGATGCCTATGCTACTAGTTCACAAAACCACATTTTAAGGAGCAAGATATTAACATGATTTGGTTTGGTTTTGGTTTCATTCTATGTGAACAAGAAAAGACCCAGCTGTAGAAATTCTGGGAAGAAAAAGGGTAGAGACAGATTTAAAGAGAAACAGGAAGTTTTCTGGAGCCCTTGATGTCTGCTCTGAAACTAAAAATTGTTTCCTTAATTTGAAGGGAAAGCACACTCCCCTTCATATCCAGAACCATGTCACAGAACCTTAACTACTGGGTTGAAATTTTAAAATACAGTAAGATGTTTGATCCCTAGCACCACAGAGAGAAACAAACAAACAAAGTTGTTTTAAGTATTTCTCTTGCCCATTGCCTGCCTTTATGTTGCTTTCCCATTGCCCCCTTGCTTTTGTAATACCAAACAATGCCAAAACAATCAGCCATTGGAAACCCTATGAATAGTAGAGAAGCATTGACATTATGCCTAGCACAGTGTCAGGTAGTGTTTTGTTCTGTAGTACATGGGGTTACTATGAGTCAGACCCAACTTGATGGCACCTACCAACAATAACAACAACAAGATGTATCAGCGTCAATACTTTTTTATGATATTGTACTATAGTTTTGCAAGACATTGCCTCTGTATTATTCTTATGACCGTGTATCTCTCTGTATAATTTTTTACAATCAAATGTCAAGCTACAGTTATCTCAAAAAAAGTTTAATTTTTAAAATCTGCAATAAAAATTGTTAATGACTCTAAAAAGAAGGCAACTAATCCTTTGATAAGTCACAATTTCCAATTCTATGTTTAAACAAAATTGCAAAGGTACTATTAAGCTAAGTTATTTAGCCTAAAGCTACTCCATACATAATGAACTGCAATCTAACTTGATGTGTATAACAGGCCATAATCTACTCTTGTAATAAGTAGCCAAGTTTCAGCCTGTCATAAACAGCTGATTATTCAAACTATGCTCAAAAAAGCAGATGTGAGTTGTAACCAATCAGGCTGTCTCTACTTCTGTTTTCTGTAGGCCACATCCATTTCTCTGGCTTTAAATATAACCTACCCATGTGGTGGAGTGGAGCTTTCTGAACCATTTTTGGTCCAGACCACTGCTTGATTCTATAATTGCAAATAAAGCCAATTAAGATCTACAAAACTAGATTTATTGTAATTTTGGCTTTTAGTGGTACTTAATCAAGTTGTTGATTAGCAGATGATTAAAAGTACCTTTTGGTGATGAGAGAGAGAGAGAGAGAGAGAGAGAGAGAGAGAGAGAGAGAGAGAGAGAATCCACTACAAAGAAAAGTGATTCTGGGTAGACCTTAAAGTAAAAATATTAGATATAATAGTGGAAAGGAAGGAAGGGTATTTGTTTTTTAAAATATTTAAAGAAAACATATATTGCTCTCATTTGGCAAACAGAAACATAGAACTCTGGCATACAGTCATAAGAAATACATCTGTTTCTAAATTTTATAACATGGTCATGAAAGAAAGAGAAGGTACAAGGACAGAATGAAAGGATTGCAAGAAATGGAGAAGTAGATGACATGAGAGATATCATAGAAACAAAACAGAAAACTGGGTGAGTGAGGCTTAGAAGTTCCTGAAGTAAGGTCTCATCATCCTTTGAAACTCTAATTCACAGAACTGAAGTGATAGATTCAGAAGCTGTTAACCCTAGAAGGCCTCTCAAACAAGGGAATATATTGGGTGTTGTTGTTGTTGTTGTTAGGTGCCCTCGAGTCAAGTCCAACTCATAGTGACCCTATGTACTGCAGATTGAAACACTTCCCGATTCTGTGCCAGGCATATGATCTTATTTATGTTTAAGCCCATTGTTGTAGACACTGTGTCAATTCATGTGGTAGAGGGTTTTCCTTTTTCCCGCTGACCTGCCACTCTCCCAAACATGATGTCTTTCTCCAGGCATTGGTCTCTCCTGACTACGTCTTGAAATATGTAAGACACAGGCTAGCCATCCTTGCTTCCAAGGAACACTCTGGTTGCACTTCTTCTAGGACAGATCTGTTGGTTCTTTTGGCAGTCCATGGTATATTCAATATTAGTCTCCAGCACCATATTTCAAAAGCATCAATTCTTTTTCTGTCTCCCTTGTTCAATGTCCAGCTTTCACCATCATATGACGTGACTGAAAATACCATGACATGAGTCAGGCACTCTTTGTCTTCAATATGACATCTTTACTTTTTAATATTCTAAAAAGATCTTTTGCCACAGCTTTTCCCAGAGCAATGCATCTTTTGATTTCTTGACTGCTGCTTCCACAGGTATTAATTACAGATCTTGGACAATCTCAATCTTTTCTCCATTTATTGTGAAGTTGTATACTGACCCAGTTGTAAGGATTTCTGTTTTGTTGATGTTTGGTTGAAACCCATACTGAAGGCTATGATCTTTGATCTTCATCAGTAAATGTTTTAAATCCTCTTCACTTTCCACAAGCAGAGTTGTGTCATCAGCATAACACAGGTTATTAATGAATCTTCCTCCAATCCTGGTACTGTGTTCTTCCTCATAAAGTCCAGCTTCTCAGATTATTTGCTCAACATATAAATTGAAGAGATATGGTGAAAGTATACAGCCCTGATGCACACCTTTCTCAACTTTAAACTAGACAGTGTCTCCTTGTTCTATTTGAACACTTGCCTCCTGGTTCACATACTGATTCCTCATGAATATAATTAGGTGCTCTGGTATTCCCATTTTCCAAGGTGTTATCCATAATTTGTTATGATCCACACAATCAAATGCCTTTATGTAGTCAATAAAACATAGAAGATACACATCTTTTTGATATTCTCTGCTTTCAGCTAATATTCACCTGACATCAGCAATGATGTCCCTGGTTCCCTGCCCTCTTCTGAATCCTGCTTGATTTTCTAGCAATTCCCTGTCTATATACTGCTGCAATTGTTTTTGAATGATCTTTAGTAAAATTTTGCTTGTGTGTGATATTAATGATATTGTCCAATAGTGTCCACATTATGTTGGATCTCCTTTTTTGGGAATAGGCACAAATATGGATTTCTTCCAGTCAATTGGCCAGGTAGCTGTTTTACAAATCTGTTGGCATAAATATGTTAACACTTCCAGTGCTGCATCTGTTTGTAGAAACATCTCTATTGGTATTCCATCAACTCCTGGAGCCTTGTGTTTCGCCAGTTCTTTCAAGGTGGCTTCCACTTCATTTTTCAATACCATTAGTTCTTCTTCATATGCAACCTCTTTTAAATGGTTGGTCATCTACGAATTCTTTTTTTTTTTTTTTTTTTTTTTTTTTTT